>JAMKPZ010005835.1:0-13644 GCA_024699675.1 Amphibolis antarctica | reverse complement strand
GCATCATTCAATTTCAGTGTTCATTATGATGCCTATTTTTTTTAATTTGTTCTGATAATTATCCATAGATCTTGAAACTTCTTTTGATACACTGGTAGTCCATTGTCTGTTGTTTACTTTGGAATTTCTTGGTATCATGCAAATATTTCTCTGTTGAAACTTGTACTGCATTTGCCAATTACCTGTGATCGCCATTTTTTTAAATGTAGCCGTGCATTTACATTTTCATCTGTTTCTCTTTTCTGAACCTGATCTTTCTTTCCCGTAATCATCACATTTTAAGATTGGCCTCTCAAGTTTCCTATCTTGTGATCAGGATTTGCGACACCACTATAGCAAGGCCAGGGATTCTGAAGCAAAACAAAAGCAGTGAAATGACAGGTTCATCTGCACCTAAGGAAACTCTACTGCAAACAAACTTTCTCGCTTTCCTTTTTTTCATCATGTAATTTTGAAACTAATGTCTCATCTCCTGAACCAAGTTGTTTGGGGTTAGCAAATTTTGTTATTTTGTTTTGCCTCATAACCTTTGCGTCACATGAATGCTCAATACTCTCTCTGGATGGCCCAAATCGTGAGCCTAAAGATCACAATTCATCACATATAATTGGTGTTTTTTTGAGAGAAACAAAAAATCTCTTCATGAATTATGAACATTACTCATTTACTTGGTTGAGTGGCATGGAAAGGATTGTTCCACAATGACAATTATATGGATTAATAGATATGATGTGGAAACCCAGCAAAGTGACATTTTTCTCTTTGTAGTCAATCCATGGCTTTTCATATTTTTCAATCCATGGGCTTCTTAGCCAACCACCTCCAAAATAGTTTGAAGAGATTTTCTAATTTATACCTGATATGTGTGTGCATGTGTTAGGAAGTGTTTGGTTCACATTGCAAGGCGTTTGATTATATGATTGTGAAATCATGATCATATTCTGAAATAAACCATTTTGTATCTTTTGGCATGATAGATTATGGTCATAATTTATTCAATTTTATATATTGGCCATGTAAGAGGATGCCTATAATTTACATAATGGAATTTTTGGCTGATTACATGACTGTAGATCTGATTACTACTTTTCCTTGAGAATGCTATAATAGTTCTTTTTTTATATTGGTAGTGTCTACGGAATCTATTCGTTTAGGAATGGAGGTTGAAGAGATTTTTATTTTATGAAATATATATTTTATCAAACGATATAATAGGAGTAGGAGTTATCAATATAACTGTCAGAAAAAGAAATAAAAGATATTTTCTCACCTTAGAAATTGTATTAGCCTAGAAAAACATAAGTTACTGACTCACTTAATATATAGGCTTTAGCAAAGATCTTATAAGGTGTGAGAGAAGAGTACCCATGCTATCCGCCTTTTTCATAAATGCTTAACCTTGAGATGTGCAATTTCAATTAAATATGGCTAACGTACTCAATTTCTTCAATGCTACAAAATTTACAACCTTGATTGCTGTGATTATGCATAATCTCACAACTCTGTTATATGAATCTACATTTTAGATTCCTTCTTTGCCTGCTGCAATGCTTCCAACAAATAAAAAATTGTTGCTCGTGGTTGGAGCACATATGAATAAGAAACCTTCAAGTTCATATGCGGCATAGCATTTTGTTTTTGTTCTGTAAGATGTGTTCATGGTGCTTTCAAGATTTATCGGAGCTGATGATTTTAATTTTTCAACTAAAAATTATCAAACAAATTAAAAAGAATAGTTGTGGTAGTTCTTTGTGGATTTTTTTACTTGTATGTCATCTAAAAAATTTCATAATTACTTGTATCATTTAAAAATTCATATACTTGCATTCTATTTGTGTATTATGGAAATTCAAAAAGTAAAAAAATCTAGTCCAAAAAGGAAATAGAAAATCAGAAATTTTAAATAATTTTGAGGTTGTTTATATATGTTACGAAAATCTAAGGAAAATTTGTATATAAGTGTAAGTAAACTTTGTAAAAATTAAATATAGATATTGCTAGTACAAGTAAAACACGTGCAATTAATCATTTTCAAGTAAAAAATACCACTTGTTATATACAAATTTTTCAAATAAAAATTACTCAGGCAATTTTTCAAAAAAAAAGTCATGTCCAATAGCTTATTTAAGTGTCATTTAACCATCGCATAATTCTTTAAATAATAATACAAATAAAATTATAAATTATTATTCATTATATAATAATTAATAAATTAATAATTTTAAGTTTATATTTATTTAACAACTTTAGTAATAGTCATGTAATACACGCATATGTAAGTGTAAGAATTAACATACTTCTCAAATCTCATGTATCTTCCTCAATTTTTTTTAATTTTTGCTAAACTTGTTGTTGTTACATAGAAAATCTAGACGATTCCTCGACCTTCGTCCGATTTTTCTTGACTTTTACTGCTTGTTGCATCTAATTACTACTGATTTCCCTTAACATTTGTTTGTTCTACACAAAAGATCATGTAATGCTATCACAATCATTAGTTTTCGGTGAAAGTTTAATAACTCTCAACCTTAACTAGTATTTCTAACAATTACTGTGAAAAATTCTATTCTTATTATATTATTTATTAAAATATATATTTTATATAGTAAAAATCTTGTAAATCTTATTCTATAAAACTTTAATTATTTTTTAAAAATTATTACTTTAAGTGATGATGATAAATTTTTGATAAAAATTTATTTAATTACCAAGATGTCATTGCAGTAACATGTAAAATTTTAATTTGTTAGAAAAAAAGCTGACTATACTTCTCTGTGATTACCCACCAGTCAAGCATGGTGAACCCTCATGCACATGTCATCTTACCAAACCCAAATCTTTTTCCTTCCCTTACATCTGACCACGTGGCAATGCCGGTGACAACAAGATTAATGCAATCCACACTCACGTGTATGCCCACGTCATCTTGATTTATAAACATGATCCACTTGGGGGTTGCCACGTAGATTTGATATTTTAATGTTTTTTTCATATTTAAGATTTTCACTTAATTCAGTAAATTCAATAAGTCAAGGAAACTTAAAGTTTATGTTTTTGTAAATTGATATGGTTTTTTGGATTAGTTTTTTACTTTCAAGATGAGTTAGATGAAATTTAAGAGACTGAAGATCTTTAAGATTTTTCAAGTTACATGGAAAAAAAAAAAAGATGTTATTGTTGAACAATCTCAACAATGAAAAAAAAAGATTACTAATCAAATACATATGGATATTATACATATTACGTGGAATGATAGAAATATGTGATTTTTAAAATTATGGTTGAGGTTCGTTGGTTGGAAATGTATTGCTATGTTGATTTAGATTAATATTACGTAATTTATTAAATTTTTATGTAAAAATATTTGTTGTATCGAAATTTTCTGTTAAATACACAAACGCTAAAAAACCATTTTCTGCAAGATGTACAAACATTAGGAAATTTTTTTTCAAAAAACTATTTTCTAGATTTACCTTAGAAATTGTTTCCTGATTTGTCAAATTTTCTTAAAAATTATTTTCCAAGTGCATAAATAAAACTTTACAGTAAAAATATTTATTCAAATTACATCATTTGTTAAAATATATATTCTAGATTATAAAAATTCTTATAAACTTCATTCTCAAATAACATTTGTGTATGTTTTGAATCTAATTTTCTAAGAATTTGAATTCACAACCAAAAAGACGATTAGAGGTTTTTTTTTGATCATTTAGATGTGCAAATGTCGTATACTTGAGGTGGTAACGTATTATTTATGGTTGGGAAGAATCGTATTGGAGTTGATGATCAATTGCTTGATTACCACGCAGATGGTCTTTGGTGGAATGTTATATAAATAATCATATGAATTTTAAGAGTACATGATTGTAAATATATGATAAGATTTGACTATTAGGGTAATTTTAATAAAAAATATTTTAACGTCATTATTATACCGTAAACTTTTAAGTACAAATTTTTCGTGAAGTTTAAATCAATTCATTTTACTTTTTTAACTCTGATGTTTCGTGATTTTTGAAATAATTTTTTATTTTTAAACGAAACTTAAAATATTATAATAATAATAATTATTATTATTATCTTTTTAATTTGAAAAAAAATAAAGCAGACAAAAACCACCAACATCGCAAGCTTTTCTGCACTTTCTCCAACATTGAAAAGACAATGGCGAAGCCGGAAAGAATCATCTCTCTCCCTCTCTGCGTACACTTTTCTCTTTGCTCGCACACGAAGGAATAGTATACTGCTGCGCTCCAGAGCCCCAGAATCGAACTCCATGGCCTCCCCTGCCCACCAACCACAGCCACCGCCAACCCCACCGATGGACGAGGAGCTGCCCGCCAAGTCCTCGTCTCCGGGTGGGTCGCCGGCGCCGGTGCTGACGGCGATGAGCAGGGCGAGCGGAAGCGAGATGTCGGTGGTGACGAAGGTGGGTGGAGGGGAAGGCGGGGACAAAGGGTCGAGGGTGGTGGATGGGATAGTGAAGAGGTCGAGGAGGGAGGCTGCCCTCTCGAGGGCCGGGGTCGGCGTCAGGGTCGCCGCCGCGATGCTCGCGCTGATTTCGTTCTCCGTCATGGCCGCTGACAAGACCAAGGGCTGGACGGGGGACTCCTTCGATCGGTACAGGGAGTATAGGTATGGCGACTCCGCTTGTGCCTTGAAGCTCGAATCTTTGTTTCGGTTCGAAGGTTTTTTGCTTTTTCTTTTTTGCTGCTTTTTGTGTGTTTTAGTATTGTTGGTTTAGTGATCCAGAGTGATTGGGCTTTGCACCAAAATCATTTGGCAGCTTGTCCTTCTGCTTGGATTGATCTTTTTTGGGTATTATAAGAAGTAGCCGTAGTTATTTGGTAGCTTAGATGAACACATCTTTTGCACATCATGTTTGGGGATTGTGGATTGAGAAAGATGGATACGCTTCCTGTTCCAAAGTTGGTTTTTTGTGCTGCTCTAGGTACAACAGCAAGAGCCAAGAAAAGATTTCAGTTTTCTTGCAAGTTTCCTTCCTAATGTAATCATAATGAAGGATATAGGCATTTGATGATATGCACAAACTCATCGTGCAAAAAAATAGACACACACACACACGCACATGTAGGCATTCTTCTTATTTGACTTCAGAAAGTTAGTGTTATCGGTGAACCTTTTCCCTTCTAATGTATTGCATTCTAGATTGTGGTTTTGGGCCAAGGAAGATTCTCTTTCATCTATTTACCAGAATTGTTTTAAATTGAGTTTCAGGTTCTGCATCACGGTGAATGTTCTAGCTTTTGCCTATTCAACTTTCCAGATCTATGCACATGTTCACCAAATTATCAATGGGAAGCACATTATTCGTGTTCCATTCTGTTATTACTTTGACCTTGCCCTTGATCAGGTAATTGTCATATTCTTGGATGTATTATACTATGTAGGAAATTCTTCAAAAAAAATATTGGGAAATTTTTTAAATCAAATTATATTTCCTTAAGTGTGAAACATCAATTTATTAAAGTTTTTTTTTTGTTTCGCATGACAGCTTTGTAATTTATGTTGTTGTATGTGCTAAACATGGTGACTAATTTTCATTTAATTGCTTCTCCATTTTTTATTTGAGTAATTAGCATGGAAGCATGGTAAAAATCATTTTACAGAAGACTAAAGATGGTTGATTGCAATTTGGAAGAGTGGATGGGACTTGACTCTATTTCACAATTTTATATTGTTCGATGAAGCCATGCACTTGCTTAGAATAAGGTGTAATTCACAAAATAAGAAAGATGCTGGTCTGTAAGACACATCCAAAATGCAATGTCACAAATTAAATATGTATGTTTATAGATCATCCGTGATTTTTAGCGTGTGAGTGTGCTACTTGTTGCTAATATTAGTAATGTTTTTGTTTGAACTTAACCAAAGACTTTTTCATCATTGACCTTATAAGATTAACTGTGCCATTTGCTGTTAGTAAACATGGTAGAGCTAAATGCTCTTGTAAAGTAGTTTTGAATTATGAGGTGTGAGCATAAATCCAGTCAAAAATAGTTCTTGCAATGAAATGAAACAATACAAAGTCTCATTATTAATGAAGAATTCAAGATGCATCATTGTGGTGCATACAAAAAAGTCCAGAAATCTGGTGATACCATGTAAAATTTCCTTTAGATGTTGGCCAATTCATAGATCTTGGCAAAATCTCTTATTCAGGTTGTCTGTTGATCTTTTCGTCTCATGGCCAATACTGAAATTGTTGTCTGGTTGCTTCATAAGAACTTGTTCTGTTGTTTGTGATGCTGCAGATGCTGGCTTACCTCCTTCTCTCAGCAGCATCTGCTGCGGCCACAAGGAACTATGACTGGGTATCAAACTGGGGCAGTGATCCTTTCACAGTGATGATCAATGGCTCCGTTTCCATGTCATTCCTTGCTTTTGTCACCTTTGCCTTCAGCTCTCTCATCTCTGCATACAACCTCTTTAACAGGAACACATGGTGATGGTGTTTGCTGGAAGTGTATTCTATAATTACATTTGTGTACATAGTGCATGGAATGGTGGCTTTGCCATGATTTTCCAACTTTCGAGTTTCAATATTCAAAATGAACTGTTGACTTGATCGAGTGAGGAGGATTTCTGTAGGTGTGGTCTAAGGATAAGAATGTCCAGCGTGACAAGGGTTTTAATATTTTCCATCACAGACTCTTTTGGTTTGTTATATTTGATGAATATGGTTCAATACACCTTTTGTGTTTATATTCTGATGTATTTGTTGTTCATATTTGTGTGCAATATACAAACAGATTGCACCATTTGTTATCAGGAGAGTTCATAACTCTCATACTTACACATTATTCTCTACATTTTAAACCATTACAATGTCATGGATCTCATTTCGATCATTCTGATATAAAAATAGCATTCTGTCATACATAGATAAAGTATTTTTCTTGAAGTTTTGCTTGTAATTGATTGTAATAATATGCTAAATGGCTTTATTGATTTTTGGTATGGTAGAAAAAGGTTTAGATTAATGAATAATTTTTTATATTAGGCATCTTGTCTTTATATCTAGCATGCATCATAGACAAATAGATATAGACAAATAAATATTATTGAGGTTAGTAATTGTAATAAATTAAAAATAAAAGATTGTGTTATTAACTAATACAACGTGAACAAGTTGCAAGCTATGGATTGTGTTTGCACTATCCTATTTTATCTTTAGCACAATACGACTCAACAGGGACAATGCTTAGATATGATGTCCATCAGGTCAAGTTGACATGATACAATCTGTTTACATCTTTAATATCATACAAATGAGAGAGTTAAAATTCAACCATTAACAAAATTCAAAAAAGGCTATTATTGCTGAAGGCACAGTTTGTTTAAATCTATTATTATTTGGTGAGCTTTTTCAAGATCAAAAACTTTTAGCAAAATTCAACTTGGCATGCTTATTTTTGTAGAGCATTTGAGTTTGAGAAGGTAAGAAATGAAAAATCAAAAAACTCTGGAATTGATCACATTTTGAGGTTTTGAAATTTTGGCTTTTTAATCGCATCTTGAATTAACAAGCTACAAGACGAAAATGCTTTAAAACTCTGGACCACCATGTCGTTTGTTTATGATTTGCATAAGCTGCTAAGATATTGGTTCCAAAAGTAGTCCAAAATCTTAAATAAGTCGAACCAAAATCGCATTCACCAACTGAGGTTTGATGTGACCTCATACAGAAAGGCAATGCAGTGAGACGTGAGAAGAAGCATTGTTCTGTGGTGTTCCTTGAGAAGAGAGGAAGGACTTCTGAGTTTTTCTGCAAGAATGGATGCCTACAAAGACACCTGTTATTGCAGAGAAACACCTGGCTCTGAAACATGCCACAGGCACATGAATGCCTTCAGGGAGCTAGATTCTCTGCTGGTAGATCACTGCTTTGTGCTGGATGGTGCAAGTGGAGTTGCAAAGCTCTTGATTGAGGCCACCTACTTTATGCATCAGAAGCCTTCTATTGATCTAGTCATGCTTGTTGAGAATTGATAGATGCCCACTCCTCTATCTTCTAGGTATGTTTGTGAATACTAGAAAGTCAAGAAACAAAATGAAAATGAAAAGTCTAGACGAAAATAGAAATCAAAAGTTAGAAAAAATGTGTTGAACATTTTTGCCAAGGATCAAGTACAAATCATCACATGGCGATACATTTTTGCTTATTCCTCTTCCGTTGATCAAGTAAAAATTCATCAGGAGTCAAAATCATCACATGGGTTACATCAGAAAACTCCATGCTTTTACCCCCTCCCCATACAGGTGAATATTGTTCCACAAAAGAATGTGGTATCACACTATATATTGTGGAAAGGTAACAAAATAAAACACCATATATATTGAAGAAAAAGGAAAAGCTACAATGACAATGGAATGCAAACTATGCTCTCTTGTGATGTATAAAATCTCAATAACAAGTCTCAGTAATCTGAGTAAACTTATCAGAGATTCAGTTGCATCTCAAGTGGATCCTACAAAATTCAACGTTTTCTTTGTCCAAACCAGTGGCTACCTTCTAATCAACTGGTTAAACAAAGAAGAATGTGATTGATGCTTGTCCAATTAACTCTGAAGCTATGTGAACAGCGATCAATGAGGGGCCAGCCTCTGCAACTGACGTGAACTCCATGTGCCAGGAACCACAGTGCTTGGGGATATAATGGTTGGCAGCTTCTTGCTTTGCTCATAAGGAAAATCTATTGTGAAATGCAAACCCCGGCTTTCCTGCCTTGAGAGTGCACTATTCACAACAAGCTTGGCACAACAGAAGAGGTTTCTCATCTCACAGGCTTCAATACTGACCATGGTTTGTTGCCAACCCTGTTTAAAGAGAAAATCCTCCCACTCTGCTTCCAACTCAATAATCTTCCACTCAGCAGTCTTCAACCGGCTCGTTGATCGAATGATACCGACGTAATCCCACATGATGGATTGTAATTCTGTCCTTGTATTGCTTGTTTGTTTAATGATGTTTTCCAGCAAGTTGCCACCGAGGGAGGTGGGGAGAACAGGGCGTTCCCACATTTTGGAGGTTTGAATGTCAAGGCTTGCTTGGGACATATGATCAATGGAAGGGCGTACCGCCCGGCGAGCAAAGACCAGAGCTTCAAGCAATGAATTGCTTGCAAGCCTATTTGCTCCATGCAAACCTGTGCATGCAACTTCTCCAGCTACATACAAGCCATGCACATTTGTTTCCCCATGGAGACCAGCATGGACACCCCCACACATGTAATGAGCTGCAGGTACCACAGGGATTGGCATTTGTGTTATGTCCAGGCCATACTGAATGCACTCCGCGGCAATGTTAGGGAAGTGGGAGAGAATTGCTTCTTTTGGTTTGTGGCTTATGTCTAGAAGCACATATTTCTCTTTCCTCTTCTTTAGCTGATCATCGATGCTTCTAGCAACAACATCACGGGGAGCAAGCTCGGCCCGATCATCATATAAAGGCATGAATCTCTGCATGGATTGGTTGTACAGGATTCCACCGTCTCCTCTAACTGCTTCAGTTATCAAGAACACATTATCCCGCTTCTTTACTGGCTTGATAGGAAGCCCCTCATCAGCCAAGGCGGTTGGATGGAACTGAACAAATCTGTCATCAAGATTTTGAAGGAATGTCAAAATCTACTATTTGCAAAAAGTTCTGTTTCTTAATTTGGGTTCAATACTACATGTTAAATTCAAATAGTTATATAGCAGTTACTTTTGTTTCTTCTCAGGAGGATTCATAATATTCAGAAAGAAATGATCCAGCTGTACGAAATGGCCTACATTGTGTACCCATTTTTCATAGAATCATTTAACAAGTCAATCTTGCATATGGATTCAACATTTAATGGTGAGTCATGAGATTTTATGTTAGACATGAAGGTGCCCAATTGGGCCTCTACATCTCAGATTTTACTAGTAACATTTGAATAACAATTTAAACCTTGATGACATATTAAAATTCCAATCTGAATGGAATTTACAGATTCAAGCAGTCCACATTATGATTTCACCCTTTTGAAGTTCACCAGATTCAAGAATAGTTTGAAACATCTTAAAGAAAAGGCTACGGCTGCAAGGGTGCCAATCACTATCCCATTACTAGTATGAATTGGAAAGAGATAAACCTAAGGTGGTTTGATTTTTGTGCAGCAAATCGGCAATCAATTTTCACACAAGCAAAACTTACTCCATATTTGAAATCATAGCCTGAGCACGATGGGACATGGCAACTCCATCGCCTGTGGCAACCTACAAGATCAAGAAATATTTCAATTGCACCTTAGTACAATAACATTAATTTAATTTCAAGAGCCACATTTTCATGTAGACCTTTGTGGAGAAACAAAAAGAAGAAGATAGGTGGAAGATTGGATGTGTCTTATTCATAAACATAAAACTTCTTTATATAGAGGTTACATGAGGACAACAACTAATGTTTAACCAATGTATAGCTAAACTCACTTATAACACAAAATCTAATACACGCTTAACTCTAACACTCTTCCTCAAGTTAAAATATCCAACTTGCAATAAATTCATATATAAGCAAGATAAATAAAAAAGATACATAACACAGAAATTTAATAGTAGCAATAATACTGTGTAAGTAAATATAGTAAGAGACTTACACATGTATTCCTACAAATACAATTTATATCATTCAGTAAAAGAAATTTAATATGAATTATTAATATGAGATATTCCACAAACCTCAAAAGTAATGTAGATTTTTAAATTAAGGTATTCATAAACCTTGAAAGAAAGTATGAATTTTTAATGTGAGATATCCATAAATCCAAGAAAAAGGTTGGATGATGGATGATAGAATATTAAACATTTTTCTTCCTTTTTTCCTCCTTTTCATATTTTTTTAATTTTTTTTAATTTTTGATTTTTTTAACTTCCACCATATTTTTTTATACTACCCTTCTCTTTCTCCCCCTTTTTTTAAATTCTCTCTCATCTTCTTCTTTCCTCCTCTTTCGTCTGCAACCTTTCAGTTACAACCCTAATGGGTGCAATGGCAGTATATGAAGGCGATGGAGGTATAAGAAAGAGATAGGTTGATGAATGAGATAGAGAAAAGAGAAGGGCATGCAAGAGAGTATTCACTAGTGCACATAAGAGACAGAGCAGCCAAAAAGGTTGTTGTGTGGTAGAGAGTGAGAAATCATCGAGTGTCCACTAGTGTGTCCAACAGAGAGAAAATGGTGTCATTTAGCGAAACACTTCCATGGAGCAATAGAATACTGAACGTAGAGAGAAGATGTTGACGGTAGATGAAGCTGAATATGACAGAGAAGGCACCCCGTCCTACATTGAAAGAGAAGAAACCAAAGATGCTAGAGAAGGCACCCCTCCTGCATCAATAGAGAAGAAGCCAAAGACGACAGAAAAGGCACCCTCTCCTGCATTGACAAAGAAGAAGTTGAAGATAGAGAGATGGCTCCCAAAGATGATGCAATAGTAGAGTAGGTGGCACACCGAGAGTGGAATCGATACTGGCCAAGAGAGAGAGCAGCAAAGCAAGCAACAAAGGCAATGTGGAGTGGTAGAGACGAAACTGAAACATGGAGAAAGAGAGACAGAGAGATGGTAGACGACATGAGTTCAATGGTTGGGAGGAGGGAGACAGTTAGGACTCCTCCTCCCCAGCTAGGGTTTCTTTCTATTTTGAACTTTCAAAAACTAAACATCTAATACCATGTGAAGAAATAAGAAGAAGAAGATAGGTGGAAGATTGAATGTGTCTCATTCGTAAAGATAAAACCTTTTTATGTAGAGATTACATGAGGACAACTAATGCTTAACTGGAACTAAACCTACTTATAACACAAAACCTAATACATCACTTAACTCTAACAACCTTAATAACATTGATTAATGCATGACAATAGAAAGTGTAGGAGGATCGCAGCAAGATAATTAGTAAAATAACTTGTCTCCATGTAGAGCTTATGCTCAGAAAATCCCAATTTCACATATGCCTACAAATCAAGACATCTTTTTCAAAAAATCAAGTAACCTAGATCTGGAAATTTTGATGATGCATTTTATGCAATCTAGTTTTCATCAAAGTACAACAGAAGACCAAGAGTTTGTATTGCATCACTAAAACAGAATAAAAAGGGCAATACCGGTGGATTCGTTGTTGTTGGATAAATATGTCCTGCACCTCCAGATGCAAGCAGTGTGACTTTGGAAATGATGCGAATAACCTACAAATCAATGTAACAAGGAAATGTTACAACTACAAGACATGCTTTGCTATTACAGGTAACCAACTCATGAACAGTGGAAATTTTAGCTTGTTCTTGGTCATTATGAATAAGATACAACCTTGTTGGTCTCAATATCCAGTGTGTCTACACCATGGCAATATAATTCTGAACCTTCCTGTAAAATACTTGAGAAGATCAATCAGAATTTTCCAAACATTACTTACCACATTGGACATTCTTTTTGATGACACAATGTACTTCAGAAATACAGAAACAATAATATAAAATACCTAGGAAAAAGGAAAATAATAATAATGAAAGAAAGCATTGAATACACATGGATTTTAACATAAAAGTATGAACAAATTTATACTTTGAATGATCAATGAATGCAACCAACGAACCAAGGTATTCATATACAAGCTGACATATCAAAGCAACCATGCCCAAGCAAGCAACAATAACGGTTGCTTGTTGAAGGGTGTTAGAATTTATACAACATAAAAGGGCAATGAAAATAAGTTCAAAAGGGAGGTGAGAGAAAAATAAGGAATACAGATTACCAATATTTTCTATAATTAAATCAGGAATATCCAAAGATAATTCCTTATTTTGAACACAGATTACCAATATTATTGTATAAAATATGAACAGATATTACCAATATTTTCTATAAAATATGGATATCTGGACCTTCTCCACCTAAAGAAATTCAGTAAAGCGAATTGCACCTATGGCCTTCTCCACCTAAAGAAAGCTTCAACCATTACACTAATGGCAATGCAATCATGTTAAATTTATACTCCAAAACTATTTATTATTCAATTATCTATAGTTAGAACTTATTGCAATCATATCAATGGCAGATGCCAATTCAGAATAATAATTAGTTTAACAGTATATTATTTATTAATGAACTTTTAATTTTTTATTCATATAATCACATATTTACTTAAATTTTGATACCTATTTTATCATTACCACATACAAAAATTAAAAGACATGTCTCAGAATTTTTATGCATTCAGAACCTGAAAAAAATACAGATAATAGTATATAGTATTGATACTTTTGAATTGTAGAACACTGCTTATTTCAAAAATTCTACAACATATATTCATCTATAGTGAATCTGAATTATACACATTTATTTGCATCATATTTGATATTTGACAAATATCTAGAAAATTTTGTACACAAATTTATACAAGTTGAGAAATAAGATGAGGAAAAAGGAGTGAATTAAATCATTAATCAGAATAGGACCTCTTTATATAGAAGCTATATAGATACATACAAGGAAATGTATAGCTACTTGGAAGGAAACCTATTTGAAAAGAATTATTTACAACATATTTAGAAGGAAATATTTACATTACGCTCCCTACAATTTTAACAATAC
>JAMKPZ010005834.1:0-19065 GCA_024699675.1 Amphibolis antarctica | reverse complement strand
GACAAATGCATACATCGAATGATAAGCAACCTAACCCTAGAACCGGAAAGCAAGAACTAGCCCTTAAAGATTCCCCATCGTCCATCGCGAACATCCAATTCCGAAAACATCAACCCCAACTCCCAAACCCAACCAAATTAAAAGAAACTGGAGAAGAAATGACCAAAAAAAACGATAAAAAGATTGCAGAAATAGAATCCGATACCTTCGGATTACCGCCACTCATGTCACCTTGCCGAAGTAGTCACGGTTCATGGCCGGTGAAGACTGAATAGAAAGAAGCGCGATGTGTCGCTGGGATATAAGCTTTCCCCGGCGAAACCCGAATGTGATGCATCAGCGAATTGGACTCCGGGCGAACATCGTGCTTCGTAATCGTTCGTCGCCAGTTGTGGTGTTCGCGTCTCCCTCCTGTTCCCTAGCTTCCGAAGTCCCGCCGGCCACTGCGGAAGGGTGGACTGGGCACGCATCGAATTTATACCGGAACGAATCGATAGAGCGATCGATCTTCTCCGTCGAAAAAAATGACGGAACAGCGATGGACTGCTCCATCGTCGATTTGCCGAGGAAAAGAAAAAAAAGCACACACAACTTTCCAAATTTGACCTTTCGGATACTTAAATAATTTTAAAAAAAATTTAATACATTTAGAAAATAATTTTTAAAGTAAATCCGAAAAATAATTTCATAGAAAAAAAAATTCTAACATTTGTATACGTTACAAAAAATATTTTCCTTACGTTTGTATATTTGACGAATCTCAACCATAATTTTGAAAAAATTACAAATAAAAATCATTTATTTCTATCATTCTACGTAATATGCATAATATTTATATACATTTGATCAGCAATCTTTTTTTGTTGTCGTTGAAATTGTTCAACTATAACATCTTCAGACTCTCTTTTCATATAACCTAAAAAATCTTGAAAATCTTTAACCTATTGAATTTCATCTTACTCATCTCAGAGATCTTCAAGTAAATTTGTTTTATTGACTTTTCAAATGAAATTGTGAAATAAAAAACATGCTGTAATAATTTTTGCCTATGTTTAAAATAAAAAAGGCAAATAACCTTATAATATCGAGAATCGATGTTTTATAACTCTGTAACTTCTTCTCGATTACTTTTTCTTATCATTAGATGTTATTGTCTATTAAAGATGAATACAAGAGACATGTAAAATGTAAATAATCTACGTGACAAAAATATTATCATTATCAAAAAATAGATAAATAAGTGTCACCAGCTTCATACAAAGCCACACTATTCGTGTATTACTTATACTATAACCTATCTTTTCTTTTGGCAGGACACACCGTGACCTTCATTAGCATAGGAGAACTTGAAGAGAGGGAAAGGAAGATATGTATTCTACCACCAAAATTAAGGAAGAAAATATGGAATACAATCATGGTTAAAGAATTATGTTCTATATTTTATTTGCAGTGGAAAATCATTGATTTCACACTTTTTCATCAGCATTCACTACAAAAAAATAAGGAAAAGGTGATGGATGATAGTTTACATCTGTCACTTTTTCCATGTAAAGATGATAATTTTTAAAATCTGTTACATATTTTCTATGTAAAAGTGACAAATGGTATAATATGTCACCTATGTACAAATATTTTATCACTTTTACATAGAAAATGCGATAAATTGTATCATCCATCGTCTTTGTACTTAAAATCCATCACCTATGTTAGGAACAGGTGACAGATATAAAAAATATGTCACCCTTTACTTTTTTAGAAAAACCCTCGAGCTTGCCTTATTGTGCATCAATTTACATCTACCACCACAACATTTAAGTCAATGGATGA
Organism: Amphibolis antarctica; assembly: GCA_024699675.1. Classification (NCBI taxonomy): domain Eukaryota; kingdom Viridiplantae; phylum Streptophyta; class Magnoliopsida; order Alismatales; family Cymodoceaceae; genus Amphibolis; species Amphibolis antarctica. Next base: position 17,238 of record JAMKPZ010005834.1, on the reverse strand, counting down.
TGTAGAGGAGAGGGACATGCGATGACATTGAGATGCACAACAATCGATAGTGTAGAGGAAAGGGACACACTCGGAAAAATAACGTAAAGGAAGGACACACTTGGTCATTCAATGTAGAGATGCACGAGAGTTTTTTAGACGACGATTTGGAAGGGATTGTGTGGCACAAGAAAAAAATTTTGTAGGAGGGGGTTTGAAAGTTTTTTTTAAGGTGAGTTTTATACTTACGTCAAATAAGAAAAATATTTTCTCATTTTTCAAGTACACAAATGTTTGAAAAATTAGGAAAATATTTTTCTTTTTTCTAGGAAACCATTTTCCAAGTGCAAAAAGCCCCCCTTCGAGTGGAAAACTTTGATTTCGTTTGGTATAAATCTTATTTAAGGTATCGTTCACTTTTTCTTATTTTTAATTTTTAAAAGTATTTATATTTTTATGATGACATTTCTATTCTTCAATTTACTTATTTTATTATTAAAATTATTTTTCCCCTTTTTTCGTCCCAAAACCGTTCACCTAAAAATTACTTTTTCCCACTTTTAAAGTAAGGGAATGAGATTAGTGAATAATCCCTAAATTAAAAATCACTTTCAACACAACGAAGATACAAGGGATTTTCAAGACAACATTTTCAAAATGAACTTAAAAGGATATTCAAAAGAACGTTTGATAAAAAAATTAAAGAAGTTATTTTTTCCTACTCTCGGAGCTAAAAAAAAACTCCTACCAAATGAAACCTTTCTTAGCAAAGGATAGTTTGATAATACCATCTTTTAGTTTTAACTTTAATTTTACATAATTTTTTATATATTTTCATCATCATATAAATCTTTATTTACAAATTTGTATCACATAATTTACTATCAAGTTCAACTTTGTTTGATAATAAGATAACTTTAAACTCTTCCTAGTATTCGAAACTAAAGCATTATTCACAAGCAGTTTTTTCAACTCCGAAAATTAGAAAAAACTAAAATTAAAGCTAGTTTCGTGAATAGAGTTAAAATTACATAATAATTTAAGTGATAAAAACTTATACGTTAGAGTCTATGCAGTTATAATAATGTTAAAAGTGATTTTAAGAGTTTGAAAAAAGTTACTTATAAACCATGCTAAACCATTCCTTAATTCAAGAATCAAGAACTAGTTTATTTTCCACTTACGGGCAATTAATTAAAAAATATTTTTCGTCTTTTTAAATCGCATCGTTTGTGTCAAAATTAGATTAATCACTAACGTGGTATTTGTACTTTTGAAATAAAAGAAAAATAATAATAAAAGGAATTTAATTTTTATTGTAAAATATTTGTGCAGTTTTTTCACCGATAGGAAAATTCTGTAAACGAGACATAAGAAAAAATATATTATCTGCAACTTCACATATCGACAGGAAATCGTTCACTCGCTCTCTTGTCTTGTAAAATTGTTTGCTCACCTGATGATCTCCGCTCTCCTCTTTCTTACGAAAATTATCAAAACTTTTAATAATTTCTAAAATTATTTATTTTTTATAATTTTAATTTCTACTGTTTCTAATTCTCTTTTGTACACATGAATTTCTTAAATTTTTAATTCTCCTCATTTTTCTTCACATGTACAGCACCTTTGGTATGAATTCATTTTTGTCTTTTCTTGTCATTTTTATTTTCGACCAAAAAGTTATTTTTCATTACTTAAGTATTTATATCAGAATATATAATTCTACACCTAAAGAAGTATAATAAATTTAGGTTACATTTGTTTGTACATCTAACTTCAATTTTAACTTCAACGGTGTAGTTGAAGTTGTGAGAGTTATAATTACATTTATTTGAGATTTAATGATGTAACTCTACTTCTCGAATTTTATCGTAACTTCATTAAAAAATTTATTTCTATATACGACACATTCAATTAATTAACTAATGAAATAATTATCCAAATAACACTAATCGTAACTTTATAGGAAATTTACAAGTGTAAAAATGTATTATTGGAATACATAATTTTACATCAAAAAAATGGGATGAATTTACACGGTAAAATATTTGTAACTTATTTTTCACTGATCAATTATTTTTAACAACATAAATTTTACATTTACTTTTCTTTTTCTTTTTCTAAAAATATTTATACGATGATATTTTTATTTTTTAATTTATTATTATTATTATTATTATTATTTTTCATTCTCATATTTTAAAATCGTTTGCGTAAGAATACGAGATTAGTGAACGAAGTAAAGTATATTTTAAAATGTTGCTTGTCGTTGGTACGTGATGTAAATCACACGCATCGACGGAAATGAATCACCGTGAAAGATGAAGAGATCGATGCGAGCGAAAAGGATGGAACGCAGCGCAACAAGTCACCGAGTGAGACGAAGTGAAAAAGGATGACGATTCAGCAGATCCATGGATTTTTCTCTGCAACCAACAAAACATCTCAGATGTTGCAGCTTCAATGCAAGAAGCACTACTACCCATGTCCCTTTGATGGACATGGAGAGATCAGCTGAAAGCTTGTATGGGACCTGTATGAGGAAACACACCGCTCCCATGGTCGTCGTGTTGTGGTTCACATACAGTCTCGAATGCTTCGACGAGGAGCTCCACCTTCCTCTTCCGATCAGGGGCCAATCTGCCGACCACCCTTTGGAGAGCACAATCTATCATCCACTCCTCCGCGTTCTTCCTGTCGTCCGTTGCCTGGTGCCTGAGATCGACCCTCTCGTCTTCTGGATAAGGTTGGGCGGGAAGAATGTTCGGTGCCCGTGGGTTGAATGCTCTCGGCTCTTCGCGATCGTCCTCCACCGTCTTCCTCGTGTAAGTGAGCTTGGTGTTGTTCTTCGTTGCCGAGGTATTGTTCTCTCCATCTCCATCAAGCTCGCTGCTCTCCGTGTCGCCATGGCATTCCACTTCCTCTTCCTTCTCTGTGGCCATATGTCGAACACCTTCCGGTTCCTTGCTTTCAGACTTCGCTCGTGCAACTTCGTCTTCATCGCCATGCATTCCTCCGACGCATTCCGTTTCCAAATCGCTGTTACCATTCTCGGCATCCTCAATCATCTCCGCTAATTCCACTTCAGGAGAGTTTGGCGCCGGAAGATCTAAGACATGCCCTTCAAAATCATTACCTTCGAGATTGGCATTATTCTCCTCTTGCCCGTTCATCTCTGCAGATTCCACTTCTGGGTTCTCTTCGAAACTCAACTCCGAGTAGCATTCATCACTACTTCTATTGGAAATTTTGATTTCGGCGGACTTTCCAAATTCACCCACCGACGTTATCCTGCCAGGACCAACATCATCATCGTCATTTGCCGACGGTTTAGCATAAATTACCACCGAGAAATCATCATCTACTTCGTCTCTTGGGGTAGGAACAGAGATGGGTTTGTCAGACACTCTTCTCCCGAACGACTTCAGCCACATGCTCTCCTGGGTCTTCTGCAACCGCCTTCTCGACGACAGGAGGGTGTTCAGGGGAGGGAGTGGTTCATGCCCGTGAGCGTCGTTCAGGGAGCAGTAGGTGTGAGGGCAGACCCTCTTCGCCGACGCGCCTTCGGACTCCGTCGCCCCTGGGCCGAGCTCCAATTTCTTTGGAAACCTGGAGTCCTTGATGGTCGACGAGCATGTGGCTCTGCTTGCGTTGCCCTTTGGAAACAGGGGACGCACCAAGATGATTTTCATCGTCGCTGGTCTCACCCGTTTGCTGGTGATTGTTTTATCGTTGTTCGAAGATGGTGCCGAAGAAGAAGAAGAAGAAGGGTAAACTCTGGATCGACTGGGAATGCTCGGGCTTCTCTTATTTGCACAAGTCGTGGGAGCTTCAAAGCTTACCCGCAACCGCTCCTTCCTCGCACCAGAACTGGTCGTGGGCTTCATGTAGTTCGGCCGGGAAGCCTCCGACGAGGAACCCAACTCGGATATCCTCCTAATCGATCTGGCTTTCCTCATCCTCTTCGCTCCCTTCATCGTCTCAGACTCCTGTTCCCGGCGAGGAGACGAATGCTCCCAACGATTCTTCCCCGATCGGGGGATGGTAGTGAGCTCGTCCGGAAGATCAAACCTTGGGGTACGGTGTGGTCTGGGTTTGGGATGGATTGCTGAGCCGAAGATGCCGTTGCTGATCACAATGGCGAAGGAAGCGATCGATTCTTTACGGAGGAGTGATGAGCAGGAAGGAAGGGAGGTGGGGATGACCAGGGCGAGAACTGTGAAGGATGAGCGGTTGTCGAAAATTTCAGCTCTCCAACGGCAACTTCCTTCTCGGTTTCTGCAATTCTCTCTCTTTCTGATTTTCAAACCGGTACTTGAGGTATGTTTATTTAAGAACAGAAATGAGATAAAGTGATATTTATTTATTTTTAATTACATAATTTATAATATAAATATTTTAATATAATTTTTAATATAAAATATTAAAATTATTTAATAAATGATATTGTAAAATACAATAAAAAATAGATATGTATAAGATACAACGTATAAACAAACAAAAGCTTGGAATAAGTACAACGACTTGTGTAAAAAAATTGAAAGTAAATTTTAGATAAAAATTTATATAAAATTAAAATTAAAAGATCGTTAGTAGGTCATACTTTTATAAGGAAAAATGAGATTGAAGTGGAAGAAATAAATTCACCATCTAAATATAAATTGCATTTTATGAATTTATTTAAAAAAAACTAAAAGCATCTCCGGTGCCATAAACCTATTAGCATTTATATATTTAGCTTTTTTCTCTTATAACAATATAATATAAAGAAAGGGAAGGTGCATGTTGTTTAAATATTCTGACATGATAATTCGATTGCGTTAAATATATTACCAGAAAAGGAATAAAAAAACTTTTATTGTAAAGTAAATATTTGCATCTAAGTGTGATTTTTATTGTAAGAAGTTAATGATATATGGTATTTTTATCAAATAAGATATATAAATAGTAATTATAATCATTTCTTTTATTTTAAAATAACGAAAATAATCTTATCTTTAATAATTTATATTAATTTTATAAATTTATTTTTTAATATTAAAATAATCTTTCTTGTGATTTTACCTCTCTTTTTTTTTCTTATTTCACCTCAATCTCCGTAATGTGCCCATTGCCAACGTTGCCTAATAAGACGGTGTGGTTGGGAAGATTCTTTAAACAAGCAAGCATTTGACCGGGGTCCCGGTGGAAATTTCTACCCTTTGGAATTGGTCGCAAGATAAAAAAATACAATAACGGATGGCAAAATTACCTGTGTGATTTGTGCGTAGATCGGGTCCTGGAACTTGTTTTTCTTTTTAAATTTTTTTATCAGCACCTGGATTCATAATTTTATCAGATGTCTCCAAAAAGAGACCGGGTCCTGGAACTCGAATTCCTAGCAGATTTTTAATAATCTATCAGATTTTTAAGAATGGATAACAAGCTTCACCTAGCCCATGATTCTTTCCGATAGTTTCGGCGGTGGCCCTTTCCGGTCTCGGGAAAACGTGTCGTCCTTCTCTTCCAAGACCAATCTGGAAAGGGAAGAAAAAAGAGAGAGGAGATGAATAGATGATGATGTGGTGAGAATGAGAGGAAGAAGCTAACCTGGAGTGGACGGATACGTCATCCCGCCCCTATCCGGTCGGCTGCTGCTTTCTTTTGGGGGATGTGCGTCGGCACCACGGTGGCTGATCCGGATCGGCCGTGGTTGCAACGTTGATTGATATAAATAAATCGTGAGGGTGAAGGTGGTTGGTGCTTTGAATCGCCCTCCTGTGTCTTGCAAATTCGAGGGCAGATTTATAGATGGACGAGAGTAGTCAAGCGGTGGTCGATCAATTCCTGATCGGCCCCTCCTCCGTCATCGGCCGCACCATCGCCTTCCGCGTCCTCTTCTGCCGATCCATGGCGGTGTTCCGGCGGCAGCTTACGGCCCTGCTGTTGGCCTTCTTCGAGAGGGCAACGCACGTGGTGCTGCCCGTCGTGTCCTGGTTCCACCCCAGGAACACCCAGGGCATCCTCATCATGGTCACCCTCATCGCCTTCTTCTTGAGGCGCTTCACGAACGTGCGGCCCAGGGCGGCGGCGGCGTACCGCAGGAAATTCTGGAGGAACATGATGAGGAGCGCGGTCACGTACGAGGAGTGGGCTCACGCCGCGAAGATGCTCGACAGGGAGACGCCCAGGACGAGGGAGTCGGATTTCTACGACGAGGAGCTGGTGCGGAACAAGCTGCAAGAGCTGCGCCAGCGGAGGCAGGAAGGGTCTCTGAGAGACATCGTGTTCTACATGCGGGCGGATCTGCTGAGAAACCTGGGCAACATGTGCAACCCCCTTCTGCACAAGGAAAGGCTCCAAATACCCAAGCCTATCAAGGATTACATAGACGAAGTGTCGACGCAGCTGAGGACGGTGTGCGATTCCGAGTCGGAGGAGCTGCTGTTGGAAGAGAAGCTGTCGTTCATGCACGAGACGAGGCACGCCTTCGGGCGCACGGCGCTGCTGCTCAGCGGGGGGGCGTCGCTGGGGACCTTCCATGTGGGGGTGGTCAGGACGCTGGTGGAGAACAAGCTCCTCCCCCGCATCATCGCGGGTTCGAGCGTGGGTTCCATCATGTGCGCCGTGGTGGCCACCAGGTCATGGCCGGAGCTGGAGACCTTCTTCGAGAACAGCCTCCAGTCCCTGCAGTTCTTCGATCAGCTGGGTGGGGTGTTCACGGTGGTGAGGAGGATCATGACGCAGGGAGCGGTGCACGAGATCAGGCAACTCCAGAGGCTTCTGAGGCACCTCACCAGCAACCTCACCTTTCAGGAAGCGTACGACATGACGGGGCGGATCCTGGGGATCACCGTCTGCTCTCCCAGGAAGCACGAGCCGCCCAGATGCCTCAACTACCTCACCTCGCCTCACGTGGTGATATGGAGCGCGGTCACCGCCTCCTGTGCCTTTCCCGGCCTGTTCGAGGCGCAGCAGCTGATGGCCAAGAACAGGTCCGGCGAGCTGCTTCCCTTCCACGCCCCCTTCCCCATCGACCCCGACGACGGCGACGACGCCTCCTCCCGCAGCCGCAGCCGCAGCCGCAGCTGGAGGGACGGCAGCTTGGAGAGCGATCTGCCCATGATGCAGCTCAAAGAGCTGTTCAACGTCAACCATTTCATCGTCAGCCAGGCCAACCCCCACGTCGCTCCCTTGCTGCGGTTGAAGGAATTTGTCAGAGCACATGGAGGCAGCTCCGCCGCCAAGGTAACAACCGACCATTCCACCCCTCTCCCTCCATCAACCCTGCATTGCAACCAAGGCATTTTAACGTGTTGTTCTCCTTCTCCCCCAGCTGGCCCATCTTACCGAGATGGAGGTCAAGCACAGATGCAACCAGATCTTGGAGCTCGGCTTCCCCTTGGGCGGTCTCGCAAAGCTGTTTGCCCAGGAATGGGAAGGCGACGTCACCGTCGTCATGCCCGCCACCCTTGCTCAGGTACACTCCTCCGCCTCAACCACGCACACATCCCTGCGCTCATCACCGACTCCACTTGCTCCCTCCATCCCAGTTGTCGAAGATCATACAGAACCCGTCCTACCTGGAGCTCCAGAAGGCGGCGAATCAGGGCAGGAGGTGCACCTGGGAGAAGCTCTCCGCCATAAAAGCCAACTGCGCCATCGAGCTCCAACTGGACGAGTGCGTTGCTCTTCTCAACCACATGCGCAGACTAAAGAGGAGCGCGGAGAGGGCCGCCGCCTTCCATGCATCCGTCAGATTCAGCGCTTCCAAGAGGATACCCTCGTGGAACTGCATAGCAAGAGAGAACTCCGAAGGATCGCTCGAAGAAGAGGCCATTGCAGCACGCAATCAGGGGACCAGTTGTACCGGCGGCCACCGCCCCGTGCACGACAGCAGCGACAGCGAATCCGACACTGCCGACCTCCACGGTTGGACCAAGGCGGGAGGACCTCTGATGAGGACCGCGTCGGCCAACAAGTTCATCAACTTCGTCCAGAATCTTGATTTGAACCCCGAACCGAAGACTTGGTCCGTGGAGGATGAGACGGTCGAAGGCTCCGCAGCCCATTCGGGGGGTTCGAGCACGGCGACACCTGCGAGAATCTCGGATAACACCGACCCGGACTCTCCCAACGCAAGTGCATTAGGATGTTCAAGCAGGATTTTGGTTTCGGATGGAGATCTGCTGCAGCCGGAAAGGAGCCAGAATGGTATCTTCTTCAATGTTGTAAGGAAGGAGGATCATGGTCATGGCGGGAGCAACGAGTCCAGACAGGAGAATGCGCTGTTGCCGGACCAAGTCGAGGAATGCATGCAGATCGACAGCTGCAACGCCAGCGTGACATCCGATTATGACGACAACCATCCTGATTCCAACCATGAACAAGAAGAAGAAGAAGAAGATAATAAAGCAGCAGCAGCAGCAAGCCTTACCAATTGTGATGGTCATCCACACAAGCCTGCTCCAGATGGAAGGCAGTGAACAACAATGGTTTTCACACAATAAATGGCCTTCTACCGGGAGTGGGAGAGGAAGGATCAACATATTAGAATGATCCTGTTCCCTGCTGCAAGCTAAGACATTTATATTTTCAAAATTTTAAACAGCAAGTTAGCTTCTAGATTTACACATGCATCATTGAGCCCAGATATTGGATGCTCGAGATTTGATTACAACATGTGGCACTCCTCCTACCTTGGCTTTCATGCATGACAAAAATTACCAAATTCATCATTGAACACCAAGACCATGAACACCACCAGAAAACAATCTACCTAACATATAAGATACCGTGAACAAGGGCAGAATGACATGGCGAAACGGATTATCAAGCATGCCCAACGAAGTTTCCTCTTTCGTCCCATGGCCGTGTCTCAAAGGACTTGCCAGCGACGCTTCGCTTTGGGTTGATGGAACCATCGTTGCATCGGTACTCAGGAAAGTAATCCAAAAACGTCTCAGGTCTCAAGTAATCAACTCCATCAAAAAGGAGGCTTCTCACTATGTCCTGCATTTATCAGAAACGAGCCTCTTGGCAGTTAAGGCAAATGGCAAAATCTATTGTTAAGGTATGATGGCATACACGTGTAGTTATGGTTGAAGCAAGAACCTCTGCATGGCATTGCCCAACCAAGTTTTGCAGAATGGGACGACCAGGATCCTGATAAATAGCTTAATTTGTAAGTTCATGACACCCATCATTTCTAACTAACGAAGTTCATCAAACCACACTAAACACTAAACTAGCGTAAAGCTAGACAAGACGATGAATGACTTGAATCGGAAAGGGAGAAGAAAAAATTGCAGTAGATTTTTCTGTCCAGATAAAAAGTATTGTACATGACACAGTTCATTACGGTTGATTTTCATCTTTCATTAACAATTACAGTTCAAAAAAATATGCCTATTTGCAGTGGCGTAGACAAGAATTTTCATGACATGGGGCACTATATAGATTTTAATTAACACATAATTAATTATAGAAAATGATGCATGTAAAAAATTGAAAATTTGTGTACATGATATTTTCTATCAAACAAGTTTCTGTGATTTCTTCAAACATATCATTGATTAAGAAACTGTGGATCGATGTTTGCATGAATAAAATATAACAAAATAAGTGAAAACCATATTTTTTCCATCTCGTACACTAACCAATGTTACCCATCAAATCATAAAGAGTTAAAAAATATTTAACGCCCATAAGAGTATACCCACAAGTTTGGCAAGTTATCTTTTTCAATATAATTAAATACACCTAACATTCTCTTGGTCATCAACATCACAATTAATTATTGATGGTTGTAATTTAGCATCTAAAATTAATTATTTTAATTGGAATTTAAATATTCCCGAAGTTTATTTAAATTAATAAAAGATAACATTTGAATACCATACTTAACACCTGAACTACCGTTACATAGTTCATCATTTGAAAAAAAATCTCTTATTAAGAACTTTCATAAATGCTTCATTAATATAAATTTAAAATCATAATTGAGGGAAAGAATTGATCCATAAAATGATTCATAAATAAATAAATCATGAATGAAATAATAATTATCTTGAATTTGAAATAATTATGGATAATAAATTTACTGTTTTTTAGCAGAGGTCATTGTTAATCACAGAAACTTGAATGGGAAGCCCATCAGTTAGTCGGTTACCATTAACATGACAATACCCGTTCATGATGAGGAACCAGCAGTAATTTTGTTTGTCATAATTTTCATTTGAATTTCTTGTGGAGCTTAAATTACCTGAACGCTAATAGTTCTGTAAAATAAGAATGTCAATTGTCGAAGTTCTTATCACCTTTTCAGCTCTCCATGCCAGATATCTATGCTGTGCCACACGGTTCCGAAGAATATTCGCTCCATCATTCTCTTGTTTAGCTTCATCCATCAAGTTGAGCCATGCCTGATGTAGCAATGAAAACATAAAAAGACCCAGATCTCAAGTGGATCAAAAAGGGACCATAACATCAAACTTTAACATGATAACATATCCTTCTCTGAACAATGTCAAGAACTGAGTTAAGGTCAAGAATTTCATTTGTTTTAATCAGGTCCAAACTTTTGGCTTGGATTTGTCTTCCTTGGTAAGTTGGTGAAGGTTCATGTAGGTAACCGACAGATCTCTTGTAACAAAAGAGCTCTAGGATGTCTCCTATATCGTTTTCTTGTAACAAAGGGCTCTATCGCTGGCAAGTGGCAATTATTTACAGTATCACAAAATGATAAATAGTATCCCTTAAGAAGAACTTGAATCCAAGATTAGAAATAGTTCGGCACTTTTGGAAAAAAGCCAACCCTTGGATAATGAAAGATGTTGGATAGTTGGATCCATTTAAGTGAGGATCTGTGTACCCATTTAGGGTTTTGTATATATATTGTACATGTATTATGTCTTGATTAATGAAAAACATTTCTTTCAACTTGGTATCAAGAGCACAAGTTAACCCTAACCTACCTTCCCTATCGTAGGTGGCTTCTCTAGTCATCGGTGGTAGCTTTTCTCCTTTTTTTTTTGTTGCCTCCTTGTGACGGATGGGTTCTTGGAGGCACCCAACACATCCCCTCCATCACTCCCAACGAACAGGTTCTTGGAGGTGCTCGACACATCTCCTTTGCCATTCCCTTCTCCCATCGCCTACTTGTGACAACCTGGTTGTCAACTGCTCTCAACAACCCCACTCTATCGTTGCTCTTCTCCTTTTCATTCTTCTTGTTGGCTCCTCCCTTCCATTTTCCATGGACCAATTGTCCACTTCTTGGGTGGGGAAGCTCATTGTTACCAATGTCAAATTAAACAAGAGCAACTACCATCACTGAGCGAATGCTTTTGAAACATTTGTCGTCTCATAGATGTGCGAGCACCACCTTACTGATGACCTTCCCAAGTCGAAGGCTACCGAGTATGCTTCCTAGCATGCAGCTAATTTCTTCCTCTTCATCTTCTTTCTTCCTCTATTTCTTACGACGCACTTTCTCCTACCTACAAATAGTTTGCCCTTGCCCTTTAATCAATTCCTAAGAATTATTATGAGGCTCTTACCCTTCTACATTTGAAGCGTACTATGAATGTTGAAATGCAGGCACTTATTAGAAGGCGAACGTGGGCGGTGATTACCTGGCCATGTGACACTCTCGTGGTTGGTTGTCATTGGGTCTTCATTGTTAAGTACAAGCCTGATGGTAGTGTTGATTGATACAAAACTCATCTTGTTGCTTGTGATTTTACTCAGAATGCCAGAGTGGATTATGTTGAGACCTTCTCTCTGATCGCTCATTTGAATTCCACTCATGTGCTCCTTTCCTTTGTGGTTTCTCGCCAATGGGATCTTTGTCAACTTAGTGTCCATAATGCCTTCTTGTACAACAACTTACAAGAAGAAGTCTTTATGGAGCAACCTCCTAGGTATGTTGTTCATGGGGAGAATTAGGTGTGTCGCTTGCAAAGGCACTTTATGATCTTAAACAAAGCTCACATGCATGGTATTCCAAACTTAGTTTGGCTATGTTATCAAATGGGTTCAAGAAGTGCATGGTGAACTCCTCCATTTTCATTCGAAAGCGTCAATCAGACTATACTATTGTAGCTATCTATGTTGATATTTTGTTGACAGGTAATGATGTTGAAGGGGTTAGATCCACCAAAATGTTTCTTTTCAAACACTTTAACATCAAGGGCATGGGTCAACCTAGATATTTTCAAGGGATCAAGCTTGCTTATGCAAGATACAAACTAGTCCTCTCTCAAAGGAAGTATGCCCTTGATTTGTTGAAGGAAACTGAACTCCATGGATGTAAACTACACTAGACTCTTGTTAAGACCAAATCATCTTTTGGCGACTCTACATCTGAGCCCTATAGTAATGTAAGTTAGTACAGGAGACCAAACAATCATTTTAAGCTTTATTTTGGCAAAACATAAGTTAACCAGGTTTGACACTTGTTTATAGATCCTAAGCATATAGTTTTTTCACAAAAAATAAAAACCTCAGCAAAATCATAGTAAAATTGCAATATCTACCAAAGCATAGAAGAAAGCACATAACACTACCTTGAAATAATCAACAAATGCACAGTATAGAAGTTCGTGCATGTTCATGCTTGAGGCGAACTTTGACCATAAAACAATTGGTGAGAAGAATTGCAAAGACTCACTTGTGATTTCTTTACCCCAAGGCAAAAGCTGCATAAAATTTCTATGGTTAAAATTTCAAATAAGATCAATTATAGTGTGTAACTTGAAGACATTTTTTTTTTTTTATACTCCTAGTACAAGTACAATTTTTGTTCAATAAGCCGATAGAATTTACCACTCATGCATTGATTGGTTTATGTTGGGCCACTGATCCAGTTGGATTCATGTTCACTCAGATAATTGGTATTACAATAGTATGGATTTCGGACTAGATGTCATGCTACCCTACTAAGAGAGGTGGACAGTTTATGTAATTAAATAATTGGCTGCAACAGGCACAGGAAAAGTTCTTTTACTTTCCCAACAGAATTTTCCATCTAAGTTTCTATTTTTAGGGGTGTTTGTACAAGGGGAATTTGTGAGAATTGAATTCCCACTATTGGGCTGTTTGTGTACATTGAAATGATGAAAATTCATAAATCATAAAAATTCCTACTAGAAATAATATTATAAAAATAATCTATGTAGAAGGTAATTATTATTTTCAAATTTAAAAATAATTATATGAAAGTTGAGGTTAACAACATTAATGTAAAATTTAATGCAATTTTTATTCATTCAATTCCTTCAAATTTTCACACCTACGTAAACACCCAAATTTTACATTTCATTCATTTTTGAAAAATGTACAAACACCCTAAGAAAAGGTATTTTCCTTTTAATTTCAGATTTCTTGTCAATTCCTTTCCCAACATTTTTGTGTACACCAATAAACCCTTAGTATATCATAGACAAACTTACTCCATGGATTTCAACCAATGAAGGATCTACGTACATAGCCTTGCCTCTATAAATGAAGGTGTTTCTCACAATTCTAATCTATGATCTCAAGGCCACAATCAACAACCTTACCATAACACCAAGGGTACCCTTCATTTTTCAACATTGGTGGTAACCTTGTACACTAGATTTGTCCTTTTTTATATCATGGATTCAAATGAAAGGTCATCCAACAAAGCAATTCCATCAACTGCTGAAGCATGGCTAATAATATGATAAATATATCCATATTTTTAAATTTCCATAAGAAAACGTACTCAGTGATACAATTAAATATCATAATAACACAAGCTTGTCTATGTGGTTGGACATAATATGAAGAAAGAAAGGGCCAAAGGATAATGAGGTCATACCTTGGCATATTTCTGACCAAGAGGTAGTAGTTGATTGTAGTACTTGTCCTTGTAATTTGCCCTCTCCTTGATGTTATACAGAGGGTTTAGGTCCCTAGAAATGACCAATTAAGACTAAGTTCCATACACACCTGAAAGCTCTACAAAATTCAGGAAGTTCATAATATGTGGTCAATAAAACCATCAAATTCCCATTCATTCATGACACAGAGACATAATTTTCAAAAGAAAAATTTCAAGATAGGTTTATCTCAAAATCACGAACATTAAAAAACCAAGAGCATCAGTAGCTAGCACATAAAAACTTGAACAATGTGAAACTCAAGTAATTTGGGCTGTTCTAGAGGAAAATTTCCCAATGAAGATAAATGCTGAAATAGTATTATCTACAATTACCATTTTGATATCAGCATCAGGTTTATCTCAATTGCGTTTAGACATTTTAATTTTATAGAAGGGGCTAGTGGTATTACCAGAATAAACTGTCAAGATTATGTAATGTACAAGGAAGAACGAAATGAAGTTTTTCTTTTGAGCAATAAAAAGATAGCAAAATTGGAGATAGGCTACCCATACATTTTATTTTCATTGCATTAAGCAAAAGAAGCAACAAGTCCTATGATTTTCTCTATGTTTACCAACGGACAATGAGAGGAGGAAAATAACATCTAAACAGAGCATCAATGTCAATTAAAGAATTGACCTATAAACCTACTCACCGAGAATACAAAATGACCATGTTGAAAGTAATCACCAAGATAATTTCCTACCATATCAATAAACTGACCCACTAAATTTTCTCCAAGAGGCTACATAAAATAAGAGTTTCAACCCTTAATGTACTAATATTCTATTTCATCTATTTACAGCCTACATACAGGATTAGAAACTATGATCACTTTTGCTTGAAGCAGGAGTTGATCTTTTTAACATGGACCGAGAGGTAGAGTAGTTTTGTAACAAACGAGTGTGGCTTCATAGAGAATTATCTACTGTACACAACATTTTTCCTGTAGCAGTAGAAGGAAATGAGGAAAGAAGGAGAAGGTGTTGTCTGGTGGAGTAGAGAGACTTTTGCAGTGAAATGACAGTAAAGTCCTTACAATTTATATTTATTATAATAATGTATTTATGATTATGCCATTCATTACACAAAAAGAATACCAGTGGGTGATCCAAGTGAGCAACTCACCTTGCATAAACCTTTCTCTTCTTTGATTTTTTGTTATTAATAGATAAGGATAAAAAAATAAAATTAGTATTTGGAACACTCCTACATCAAAACATAACTCTATATTGTCATAACACTATACTGTCTTACTCCTCAATATCACAACTGTTATATCAATTTTTTCAAAGAAATGCTACAATCAAGACGCCACTTCTCAAAATATTTTAAATTCTTCAAATAAACACAACATATGGTAATAAGAGAATTATTTAAATACCCAGAGATAAGCTCCCATGTATCAGAAAAATTAAAGTATTGAAAACGTATCTTCAACATCTCAGCAATAACTCACAGTACTACTATACTCAAGTGAGGGGTTGCGAAAAAGTTGGCGCAAAATATAGGTAGATCAAATTCTGGTTTGGAGAACACAGCAAAATCCAGAACCTGCAATGCAGAAAGCAATGTTTTTGCATCACATTTTCTCTTGGAGAAATAACTGGCAATTATGAAGTTGGAAATTTACACACAATATGCATTTAATACATGTCATCAAAAATAAAACCAAGCATTGACATTACTCATTCATCTATTATAAATAAATTAATATATCATAGTTTTTATTTAGAACAAAAATAAAAATTGCAATGGAGAGCTTCGTAAGAATTTGTCATTTGATGTAACTTGGTCATTGGTATTTTCTTCTTTTTGTAAGTATCACAAAGCATCTTAGGCACCAACCACAAGTAATACAAAAAGGTCACAGATGGAGAGATTTTAACCAAAAACATTTCATCCAACTAATGAAGAGTTTCACGGTGATCATCGATAATGGCAAGGAGAAACATCACCACATAATCATTTCAAGTTTTACAAAATTTATGAGAAATTTGGCTTTCATTGTAACCTTGTGAAAATATCATGTCATCATTTCCATTAGATATCTGTCAAAGAAAAATTACCCTCGGCAGGTAAAACATCAACAAGTATTTTGTTCAAAGAAACGAAGGACAAGAAAACAGGGGAAAATCACTTGTTACATAATCCAAACAAGGGTTTTTTTGACGGTCATTCGACCATTATCTTTGATAACACCCAAACAAAGATTTTTGGAGTGAAAGGAAATTCATAAGAAATATATCAACAACTACCTGCATTGCATGACTTCCATCAACGGAAAAACTGCGAAGAAGCCTAATTTTTGGAGCCTGATAGGAAACTGCACGAAGAGTCCTCTTCTGATCTTTGGTTTTCATGCATCGAAATTTATCCTGTTGACAACACATGAACAAGACGAAGCAACCAGTAAAGAAAATGGAGTGATTTATGGAAGCAGATTCAAGTCAGAAGACGTTTAATTCACGCCATATCCGAACGATCTATGGTAAAATAAGCTTCCATATGTTACAATCAGAATATTTTCCGAAAAAACTAAAAAAATAAATATTTTCCGCAAGAATCACGAATCTCCTAAATGAAAGAACTCACTAATTCATCCCCGTTAGGCGTATTCAAGCTCGAATGCTCGAAGATAAAGGAAAGCAAGACCTTACAGAAGGAAACAGCGACACTAGGATTGCTAATCGTTACTCCAAAGAACAATCGGAACTAGACACAAGCCGAAAAAGAAAGCGAGCGACGGCAACTACCAACACATTCACAAGTAACGACAAGCACAGGAAGAAGTGACCAAAAGCTCGGCCGCAGAAGGAACCTACCAAAGAAGGCACGGGGGCCAGAGTCGTGTGGAGGCGGGCTTCGTCCAGGGCAAACTCGACGAACCTGTGGCAGGAGAGAGCGGGCGCTTCCATGGAGGGCGGCAGAGCACCGCAGGGACCATACATACACCTCATCGTCGGCACCGGGACAAAGGAAAACGAAGGGTGGTGGAACGAGTGCGTCGAAGGTGCACCGGTGCGTAACCTGTCGTGCTACGTGGCTAGAGGTGACACCGTTTACTTTGGTATCATTTGTCAAGATATTTATCAACCTATAATCACCTTGTTTTTTTTTTTACAATATATAACAGTATTTTATAATATTAATTATTAAATAATTTTAAAAGTTTTATTACTTATAAAATTAAATTAATATTATTATATTTTTATTGTAAATTATATTTTTTTTTGAAAATCATAAAATTCAACTTAGTCCTGGGACAAACTATCACCGTAGAGACAGTGGAATGTATTATTTGATTTAATTTAATTTATTAGGATAATACCTAAAAAAATAATTCTAACATAATATATATATATGTATA
>JAMKPZ010005833.1:0-11505 GCA_024699675.1 Amphibolis antarctica | reverse complement strand
AGATTATTAACGTTTGTCACGTAAAAAAGGCGAAGGGCAGAAGGGTAAAAACGAGGCGACGGAGGGTCGGCAGCATTGCATTTACGGAGAGAGCGCGGCGCATCGGGGCCGTACGTACCAGCTGTATTCCGCTAATTCCAGCACACCAGGCTCAGGGCCGTACCATCCACCATCCCCCTGACACGGCTGCCACGTACGCACGCACCGGAAGTGGAACCCGAGCGCCGCTGCGATCCCGCCGCCCCCACACCTCGAGATCCGTGCGCCCCGTCCGACGGTCGCCGCGTCACCCTCCGTCCACCGTCCTCCCCTCTCCGGCGGAAAAAGGTTCGGCTTCGGCTTCTGCCGCTTCTCTTTTGAGCACGTGATCTTTCTTTTTTTTCTTTACCATTCCCCTCTCTTTCCCTGCCTGCTTCGTTTTGTTTTACTTTCCTGTGAGCTCACGTCGTTTCGATGGTGTTTATGTTTTCGAAAATCAAACGAAAAGTAAGATTTAAAAATAAAAAATTTTATAAATTTATTTGTATATTTTATAAAAAAATTTAAAAAATTAAAAATATTTTAGAAAAAAAAATTCAATTTTCTTTTTTATGGAAGACACTAATTCAATTTTCAAAATTACAATTAATGATCATGGATGGTAATTTGGGAAGAACATAAGCTTGTAATTTGCTAATGTAATTTTGAAATTTGAACATACTTATTTTTACCAAAAGGATACTATTAAATTTCTCTAATCAAAGGTATTAGGTGATTAAATTGGTGATGATGCAGATAGCAGCGGTTAACGTACGGAAGACCGAAGTGTGTGGCTTGGGAAGAAGATGGTGCTGGCATCTGTAGAAGCAGCCAAGCAGGTGGTGGGGTGGGAGGTTGTCTGAGAACCACGGATGGGAACCATGAGTTGTTGGGCTTCACCGGCCGGAAGCCGAGCAGCTCTTTGACCCCAATCTCTATTTGTTTAAACGATTTTCACGATGAATCTTTATTTTTTATTATATATTATATTAATTTACAGTAATATTTAATAAATAATTTTAATTATTTATATTATAAAAATATTTATATGATAAATCGTATTTTTTTTTTAAAACGTCCTTATTTAATTTTACGTCTTAAACAAACATATTCTGCAAAAATAATTTAAATTAAAAAAAATTTCTTTCAGAAAATTATTTTTCAGATTTATGAGAATTTCCTAGCTGCATGATCAAGGGATGGGTAAATAGACGACCCACAAGTTGGGTTGCCTGGGGCTCAAAGCAACCTTGGTCTGCATGCTAATTAATTTTATCATCAATTAAAAAACAAAAAAAGGGAAGAAGTCATCAGCTAGCATGATTGACTGTCATGGCTGCGATGTATGTCTGATTGATTATTAATCAAATGTCGTGATGATGCCTGTTTTCTGGATGACCGCTGATATCATGCTTTCCATGGTTGCAAGTTGATGCTGCATTGTAAACGGCAACACAGTGAAGCATGCACGAGCTGTTGCAACTTGCAACAAAAGGGATCCAAGGTGGGGAGGGAGCATTGGGGTTGGGACATGGACCAATTCTGTGCCCTTCACTCACCCTGCTATATATCTATCTTCTTGTATTTCTTTCACGGTATACACTGATCCTACCGGTGATATTAATTTGTTGTGATTTTAACTTGAAATTTTACATCTTGTAAAATTAAAGAAAGATGTATCATGGTATGCACTATTTGTTACCTGCTTACCTTTCTAAATAAATGATGAACGGTAGTACTACGGTAGCAGTACATCTCAAAACAAGCCTTGCTTACCTTTCTGCTCTGATATTTCTTCATTTTACAAGGCTTCGTCGAGAATAAATAATTAGTTTTTAATTCAATTCTATTTCTATTTTAATCTATCAAATATCTTGCTTTCCTCCTTTCTTGGCAAAAAATCTGGCATCACATCACCCCATGGGTCCAACAACATAAAAAGAAAACCACGTATGTGGGTCATTGTGCTCTTCCCAAACAGGGATATACCACGAATTGCAGATGGGTGTATGGGCAAATTTGGGCGGGGAACTGCAACTACACATCTACCTGCCATTTTAATCAATCGGTTAGTTGGTGGCATTGAAAACTATAGTGTCCTTTGGTCAAAAACTGTCATACGCAGACCTCTTCTATTCTTTGCCACCACCGACACACAACAGGTTTATTACCTTTCTTTCGCTTTTACTTTGTTCGTCCGTGAAAATCTGAAAAATAAATAAATTTTTTTTTTTTAAAGATTATTTTATGTACTTTGTGAAAATTTTAAAAAAATTAATTTTTTAAAAATTATAAATATTTTATATTTTAACATTTCAAATATAATTTCATATTTTTCTTATAATCACAAGTTTAGAAGGTTGAACAAAAAATACGATGTCAACAAATTAGATCATGATAAATTTTATGCTAAATACAAAATTTATACTTGTAGTGATAAAAAAGTTTAAAATTATTTCTGAAAATCAAAAAAAAATTTCAAACATTTTATTTTTCTAAGATTTTCAACATACACAACCACCTCCTTAATTTCAAAAGTTTCATTCAGATAAATCTTTATACGTCACGTAATTTACTATAAAACTTTAATATCATTTATAAGCGTAAATCCAAAACAAGTACGCCATCGCCAGTGAAATGACAAACGTGGCCGGATCTATTGACTTTTAAGAAATTTGAATTTGCGATCAAAAGATAGGCCAGATTGCCACATTTCAGGATTATTTGGAAATTGATAACTGTCGTGATTAATAAAAGAAATTAAAATTCACGTTAAGAAAACGACGTGAAAACTCATTTCACTTATAATTGCCAGGTCGAGGACGTATCTATAAGAAGGTTTAATTAACAAGCTGCAAAAGATACAAAAAAAATTCAAGAGGATTGCCAAATCTTCTGAAAAATTACCAGAAAGATTAGCAACTGTTTAGTAATTAAGTCATCTACTAAATGATCAAAAAATAACTAAAATAGATCAGTATGAATGACACTTAATACTACAAACTAATATGTATACATGTTATCAAATAAATGCAAATGTATATTTTCGTTTTCGTTTTTCAACATTTGCATTTAAGCCTCAGGAGAGGACCAAATTTTACATCGATAATAACAAAAAAAAAAAAACCCTTCAATGATTGACTACAATACAACCATCACTCGAAAGTCATGTACGCAGCAAACAAAATTGCAAGCAGGCATTCATGGGTCAGCTGCCAAGACGACGTCATCCCTGCATCCACACTGCAATAATATGTTAATTATTTTTATTTTTAATTTCTGTAGCTATCACTTACATAGGATAATTTTCAATTTTGTAGGTATAGATCCTATTTTAAATGTGACGTCTACTCGTAAATTTATAAAAAAAATTAAGTCAGTGCCCACAGGTCAGGAACATTCGACACCTACAGAAAAATCAACCCTGGCCCTTTTTATAATAGTAATAGTTTGTGTTTTCAATCTAAGTATCAAAATAAAATAAAATAAATTTTACATAGTTGTTGTTTTCTCTTAATTAATTGAATTACTGTAGCTAGTTTAAAATAACGCAACTATTATCAGAAGGTAAAAGTGTACATGTAAGCGTCTACTGTAAAAATTACTGTAGATATCAGTGATGAATAATTAATCTTTCATTTCAAATTCAATTAGAATTTACTTAAAATTAATTATTTAATTAGAAGATCTTTTACAAGAAGGTATGTCTTTGATTAATATATATGGAAGTAAATCAAAAAAAATAACTGCAGTTATCATAGTTACGTTGATTATAATCATGTCATTTTTCTATAAAATTTCAAGTGCCATCAAGGTAATTAATTAATCACGTACTGTAACTAATAAAAAAATTATCAATAACCATTGGAAGATGTTAATGGCCGGCGGACAACAAAATATTGAATCAGTTTTTTTTTTTTACGAGTAATATTGAATCAGAATTGATTAATTAAATATAATAGTTTAATTGAGATCGCTTGCCAAAAAAATATATAATAGATTAATTACGACGTATTGCTGTCACCGAACCGTGTTGTGTCAGTGTTTAATAGATTTTATTTTTTAATATATTAAATTAGATTATGATTATTTAATATCATGGTGACGAAAATATGTGTTAATTTCAATTAATTTTTAAAATTATTTTTAATATTATTATTATTATATAAATTTTTATCATTTTAATTATTATATAATTTTAATTTTATTCGTAAAATTAATTGTAACATCAATTCTTTTGAAAGTTAATAAAAATTAGTCTCAAACAATGTCTTATTGTAAACTTCTAAAAAATACTTAGGTAGCATTTATTTGTAGTTTTTTTGTTGAAGTTAGAATTGAAGTTATACTATAGCAAAGTTGGAGTTTAAATTGAAATTTTTTAGAGTTTTTTTAGTATTTATTTGTACTGTAGTAGGGTCGCAAGGCCAACGAGGGAACAATCGTCGGATCGTAGGGGAATGGGTGGGGGCGTGGGTGAGGGTGGGGTGAAACAATCGTCGGGTCACAGACGGTGAGGACAACGTGCGATAGAGATGTCAATTATGTCGTGTTGACATGACATAAATTTTTTTTTTTGTCGTGAATTATGCCTTTGTCGAATCCCAAGTATTAACGTGTAGTGGATAACGTGTGGTAAGAAAAAGTGATTGAAGATCGAAAGAAGTTTTTTTAATAAGAAGATTTTTTTTAAAAAAAACTTCTTGTGTTGAAACGAGGAAGAGTTGCAAAGAGTCAGTAAAAATGAGATTAAGATTTTTAATGAATGTAAATAAATAGTAATTGAAGTTAAGAGAAATGTAAATATTATACGTAGTTATATTATTTGACAAATTAATATTTTAATTTTAACAATAAAATTTAATATAATATAATTAAAGTTATATAAATAATAATTGAAGTTAAATCTTAACTACGATTACTTTACATAATTTAATTATTTATTAAAAATAACTATAACTCTAACCAACTAAAGTTAAAATAAATAAACGATGACACGGACGCATCATAAGTCAACTTGGCTGACAATTAATGCTCGACAGCTGACGTAGCACGTGATTAGTGGTGGTGATTGGAGGGTGACCTGGTATTAGAAGCCGCTGTGGCACCGTGACGTGTGCACCGGACCGTTGACTGCATGCACGTATTTATGAATCTGTTCGTCATTATTGTATTAATTTATTTTTATTTTAGAATTATAATATTATTTATAATATTATTTATAAAATTATTTTAATTTAAATTCTTCGTAGTTATTAAAATTAACTTTAAAATTAAAAACAAACAAACAAATCTGTTTCCACGATCTATTTGCGTGGTATATTGGTATGATCGTTTGATCTTTCTCTATTTTTGTTTAAAATGTGAGAAAAACGTGTACAAGAATTAATAAATGAATTAGTTATTTGTGCAGTGCTAAGATTAAAATCAATTTTGAAATTTTAGAGACTGGGAGAAGCTTTAATTAAACAGAGAGAGAGAGAGAGAGAGAGAGCATGGTAGGTATGATTAAATATAGAAAAAACTATACTATCACTTTTTTATATTGCTTAACTAAATATATGTGCAAATATATACGCGCAAATCCTTAAATTAATGGTTGTATTATTTATCCAAATTTACCATAAAAGTAACTGATTCTTTAAAAAATACGCTTACGAATTAACTAGTAATGTAACTATCGTTTAACCATCACAATATATCAAATTCTTTAAATAATAATAGAAATAAAATTATAAATTATCATTTATTAAATGAAGATAATAAATTAATAATTTTAAGTTTATCTTTATTTAACAACTTCAATAAAATGTAATAGTTAGGTGACACATATATAATTCATTGTTCGTAGGTTTAAATCTCAAGTCTTACAATTCAATATAATTAAATAATATTTTTATTAATTAATTACCAAAAAAATTTATTAAGTTTAAAAAATTAATCTCATGAAATTCTTAACAGACTTTCAAACTTCAATCCCGCCTATAGATCGAAATCGTGCGGTGTCGACCTACGAGCCGAGATGGTACCATGCCAACACAATTTGACTCTCCTAATTTTCTATGAGTAGATGCACATGAACTGGTCCTGATATCACGTTAAAATTTTATTTTAAAATTAATTAACTATAAGTAAAAGAAATTTTTATATATTAAGTATGTCTAACTTATTTCACGAGAGTATATGCTTATATTCCAACATACAGTCCCATATTCAACGTTAAAATGCCACAAATACTGAGTGCCCTTTTAATTAATCGCAAGTAAATTAAATGATGATGCAGCATAAAAACTGAAAGATGGAGGCTTTTAATTTATTCGCTTGCCATGTTGAAGAAGTACAGTTCGATCACTGGCAGAACCACTAGTGACATATATATATATATATATATATATAAAAGATGAATGTGGAATATAATCTTCTTCCTCATCAAAACACTGCACACTGCTGGTAGCCAAAGGAAGGTACGTGTTGCTCAATAATGGACATGAAACCAAGGAAGGGACTCTGGTTGGGTTTGTCATTTCTCGATCAACAAGTGGCCGGCCGCCTGCATGTCGCACCATATCTATACATTTTACTATATTTTACAAGACTGACAACTAATTGCTTTGCCTTATTCTTCTTCATCTTTATTGTCAACATTCAACATTTGTTCTTAAGCTCCCTAGCTCCCTCCCTTCCATAACCATCAAAAGGAGGAGAGGAAGAGCTAGTGAAAGGCAACGGGCAATCTGATCCCAATATAGTTGTCAACGAGGTACTGGCCGGTAGTGATGACAACAGATCGAGACAAGCACGTGCATGCATCCAATATCATATGTCTGTATCTGTGTGTGTGTGGATTATCATGGTGGAGGCACTCATGCAACTAGCAAGCCCACCATATATGTATCTTTTGGTCATCTTTAACGTACTGTACATATTTATGGCAAATCCCACGTACATCAATGACAACCCATTTAAGTTTTCCTTTTCTATTAATGAATGTAACTATATAGGAACCTATTTTGGTCATGTTTGAGAAGTCAAGGCCAGAACTGTTTTTCTCAAGATTAGTTAGCTTTGATTGATTAATTGCAATTTTGTCTAGAAATTTTTTTGATGAAATATCTTATAATTTGTATAAAAGGACTCTGGAATTCCAGATTTTCCTTTGGTTATATTATGCATGTGTTTTTACAAGAAGACTCCCCAAATGCATATCTCGCGTTGTTCAGTGGTTAATTAGTTATCTATTTTTTTCTTTTCCCTGATGGCCTGTGTCGAGTTTTTAATTAGTTGGAATTAATGGTTTAACTAGCTCAGTAATTAATTAATGGTCATGAGAAGAGAGCAACCATATATGCCAATGGAAACCTATTTAAATTTCTATTTTATGCCAATGGATCTGTTGATGTTTCACTTTAGCTAGGTTCAAATAATGAAAATCTGTAGATAAATCAAGCTTAATTAACAAATAGCTCACCACATAATGAAATGAAATGCAGTTTCAATTCAAATGTAAACGGTTCAATGCTATATAGTTACAATATTATATAAACAGAAAGGTTTTTCATTGGGTGCGTGACTATAGTAGTCAAATGGAGGGCATTGAAGTTTCTAATTGTATGACTGGGAGCTTGCATAGCTTTCTCAACTCTGAGTAGCAACTGTACTACTACCACTACTTAATTCCATGTTGCAGTCTGCGGATTATAAAAATCAACGGTGTTGGTGAAAGGGTACGGTGGTGCTTGTCATCACAACCAAAGTAAGCTAGCTAGGATGGAACCCCTCTTGTTTATTGAGTGGAGAAGTCTTTTTGCTCTTAATTAGTTTTCTTAATTTGTGGCTTTTGAGAGTCGTCCACATTTGAAGCAGGCTGGCTAGCTGACAAGGGAAGAAGAGAATCTTTTCCTTTAGACCGACCGACCCTTTTGTAAAACGCATGTATGTCCAATTCCATTTGGGTTTAGGGTTTGACACTACAAGATCGATATTCCAATCAGTGTTCGCAACAGACGTTTCCATGGATTTGAATGCAATGCTTGAATGTTGAGTGAGAGTGATTTATTTATTTATGTTAGAATGGTCTCGATCACATTGATAAATATATATAGGTAATGAATTGAGGTTAATATATATATGAAAAAACTCTTTTACTTGTAACTTCAATTAATTTTAAGATAAAATTTTAACATAGTATTAAAATTAAGCAGTTCATCGGTTGCATAAAAATAAGTCATAAATAAGCAAGAGTATTAGAATAGTCTCGCTGATAAATACAAGGAATGAATTAATTAAGCTTAATTAATATATATTTATATGAAAAAAAATTCTTTCATTCGTAGTTAATTAATTTTAAAATAAAATTTTAACCATTTGTGTACAAATATATATTATTATAAGTCGAAGGGCCCATGGTTTTTTGTGCTGATCGAGCAGGCCAGGCAACATCATGGGCTTTTGGGACTTTGGGTTGCTCCGTTCTTTTTCTTTTATTAGTAGGTGGTGATGAGGTCGTCGTTCGTGATCAGAAAGGTGCATCAAATTTGGATACCTACCTTTCGGAATTATTGTTGGGCCGAATTAAGAGCGAGTGAAGTGGAAGGTTGCTGTGATATAAATATATATAGATGGTCCTTGAGGGACCCAAATAGATTTTGCCGTCAAATCTGGGAATCAGAACAAATTCATAAGGCATGGGGCATATATATATATATATATTGATTCATCTTTTGGGCCCGTGGACTGCATGTCTTTGCTTTCTGAAATCTGATCACGATATGATATGGGATCGATGTTTGAAACAAATAATGACTATATAAACCAATGTATATCAAAACAGGATTGCCTGTAATTAATGCATCCATTCACTCAGATCTGATCGTGGTTGCTGTTTTAATTTTATGGTATAATTAAACTGACGAGACTTGTGAAAACCGAGTGAGGAATTGATCACAAGGATCGATTAATTAATTAATTAACAAGCAGTGGTAGAAGTGGGATGGACCATATATTTATGCTGAGAAATTATAATTAAAGCTTGCAGATCGAACTTTATTTGATGCAGGCAAGCTTTAGTGATGTATATGCGGCTGTTGTGTGGTGTGTAAAATGTGCGCATGAATAATCGATTGATTGTTGATTCTGTTGATGACACCAGCTAGGCACTGCAGACTGATTGAATGATTATAAGCATTAACACCAGTGGGTTAATTATATGTACGTATATAGGTGATGTTAATTTAAATCTCCACTTTCGATCTACTTAATCTGATCATAAAATTAATGAAGAAAGTCAGTCGAGTTTGGAGTCTAGCTAACAACATCGAACATTATGAAACAAAAGCATTTTTGGGTTGGTACGTGTAGCAGCACATGAATTAATGTTCGATGTGAGAGAATCAATGGTAAATATTATAATCAGTCTTCTTTCATCCTATGAAACCTATGAATTAAAAAGGAAAATAAATGGTAACAATTAAACCTTGTAGAAGATGACCATTTTCATGAAAAATCAAAATAAGTAAAGGACAGATTTGCATAAACAGGCACAAGAAGAAACTGTAGCTTCCAGGATGAATTACAATTAAGTTTTCTACTTCAAGACAGAGCCTTCTCGAACTACAAACAACTGCTCCCACTCTTTTTCACCAAATCGATCTATGCATCTTATTTATCAGAGTCCATGGTTGCTTGCTGCATGCCTGCATCTTATCTGTTATGAAAATTATCAGTTATGAAATAATTGCTGGTACTTGCATTAAATTATCCAAAAAAAAGGCTTGATTGTAGCTATCGGGCCTTTCGCAATAGCTTTGGTATTCTAAATCAATTATTCTTTTTTGTAGAGTGATCCATTAATGTATATCTATTGAATGTGCATCTAGACACAAATAGGTGAAATTATCAGTTATAGATCAAAAATCATAAATTAATGATATTCTGAATAATAAATCAAAAATATTTGTATTAAAAATTCTACATCTTTTTGGGTATATCAGCCAAAGCAAGAGTAAAACAACTGTTTCGAATTAAATTGAATTATTTATAATTATTTTGAAAAGTAAGATCTATTAGAAAATATTTTCAAAAAATAGGCCCATTTAGCATAGTAGTATATAAAGTATTTTTTATTTATTTTTTCTGAAATTTTATAAATAAATTGCCATATTTTTCTTGTGAAATTCTTATACCACGACCTTCCCTTGTTATTGCACACATATATATAATATAAAAATATATAAATATACTATAAAATATATTTATGACATCACATAAACATAATATATATAGCATAAATAATATAAAATACAACATTATACACATTATATTATATTATATTACACATTTATATTTTCGACATTTCCCACAATCCAAGATAAGAAAAATTATTAGCTTTTCAAAAATATCGTTATTGCAATCACCATTGTAACCATTTTCTACTGTAACATCATTCAAAGCATTTCTGGTTATAAATTATCATTTCTAAAGTCAACACCATTTTTTCTTTTCTCACAATGTTACTGCTTCCTTTTTCCTGTTACTTCTCCCATTCACCCGATTCATTCTCTCTCTTGTATTTTTCATTTTTCCTGATATCACAAATCTCTCGTTCTTCTAATATCTCTTCTGTAACTTCTTTCGATATATATTACTTTTATTCTTCTTTTGACCATTCTCCCTTTTGTATTTTCCTTCACTTTTTTCATTCTCTTGTTTTCTTCTTTTATTCATTTTTCCCTCTTCTCCCGATCCCCCAACAACCTGTGTTAAAGAGAGTATCAGAGAAGAAAGAAAAAAAAAGGAAGAGTCAACAGAAAATAAAAAAAAAGTATTTACAATTTTTAAAAAATTCCCGTGAAATGCACTAATGACATCAAAAATTGTTCTAATTTTCTTTTTTCCTCTTCTGATTTTCACTTTAGATTTAATTATTTGCTACGAAAATTGTCAAAACGTGAACAAGCAGCCTCCTGCACAGAGAGGTGGATCAGCATATATATTAACTAATACGAAAGAGAAGAATCGATTTAAGGGACTTCTGGACTTGCAGTACTCCAGTACAGACCGCATAGCAAGCTAATTACGCTAGGGCTTTTTAAATTCTATCAAGCAATGTATATATTTCCTTGCTTGTTTGGGCCTCCGTGCCATTTTATTTTCGATTTTCTTTTTCTTTTTTTAATGTATTGCCCCAAGCCTTCTCGTAGTTCCAACCTCATAATTTCAGGCCTCCACAGACATCTAAAATGTAGATTAACCCCAATATAGATATATATATGTAAGACCAGAACTTCCATTCAGACCAGCTGACCTTAAAATGTTCAGCTCTTTAATTGTCCACAAACCTAATCATCAAAATCGATACCAATAATAACTTAATGCAATCAGAGAATCGTGTTTTGGCAGATTACCCATTAACAAGCTAAGCAGCAGAGTGGAACAAGTTTGAGCTTTGAAAGTCCTCCCACCATGGGAAAGATCGATCGATCCTTTATG
>JAMKPZ010005832.1:0-15658 GCA_024699675.1 Amphibolis antarctica | reverse complement strand
ACACTTGTGTTCTCTACCTCAATTGAAATTTAGGTGTCTGCAAGTTATACAAGGAATATTTTTTCTGTATTCCAAGATGAAATGAGAAAAGGATTGACATATCTTAATAAAAAAATAAGTAAAGTAGGTATGCAATATTGTTTTGAAGTTTAGAATCGAATGATGTCAACAAAACCTAAAATAGTCAGTTTGAATATGGAGACCAATTATGACGTATGTTGTTCATGTAAGAAATTTGAAAATGAAGGTCTTCTTTGTCATCATATCTTTTCTGTATTATGGAAGAAACAGATCACCCACGTACTAAGCAAATATATATTGCATAGATGGACCATTCACTACAGATACTACAGTAGCACTATTGGTGGACCACCAGATCATGTTGATGGGTATGTTTATAATATTCATCAAAGAATTTTATTTCCACAATTGATGCTGATAAAATGCCGGTCTTTTAACACAATCGTCCG
Organism: Amphibolis antarctica; assembly: GCA_024699675.1. Classification (NCBI taxonomy): domain Eukaryota; kingdom Viridiplantae; phylum Streptophyta; class Magnoliopsida; order Alismatales; family Cymodoceaceae; genus Amphibolis; species Amphibolis antarctica. The sequence goes on along the minus strand of JAMKPZ010005832.1, from coordinate 15,188 downwards.
GTCGTTTACCATGAAACGTTGATTCTCTCATCACGTGTGAATTAAAAATTGCACATGACATCTAAACTATACCCTTTCAAATATTAAGTTGACGGCCACACTATACAACGCACATTACTAACTTAAAAAGTCAAGTGTGAATGTTAAAATACTGGTCTTTTAATACAACCGTCCGGTTGTTTACCATAAAACATCGATTCTCTCATCACATGTGAACTTAAAATTTTACGTGACATTCTACGATGATATTTCACGAACTATATGCATATGTAGCAGTTATTTAACTAACTATATCCATTCACATTAGTTCTCCGAATTATTCTAAATATTAACCATATTTAATCTACTAAGTTAAACATTTAAAACCCTTAATTGAACATTCGAGTGCTAATTAATTTAGCATTAACTTAAATATTTAAAATGCCGATCTTTTAATACAATCATCCAGCCGTTTACCATAAAACGCCGATTCTCTCATCACGTGTGAACTAAAAATTGCACGTGACATCTAAACTATACCCCTTTGAATATTAAGTTGACGGCCACACTGTACAACGCATACGACTAACTTAAAAAGTCACGTGTGAATGTTAAAATGCCGATCTTTTAATACAATCGTCTGGTCGTTTACCATAAAACGCCGATTCTCTCATCACGTGTGAACTTAAAAGTTCACGTGACGTTCTATGGTGATATTTCACGAACTATATGCATATGTAGCTGTTATTTAACTAACTATATTCATTCACATTAGTTCTTTGAACTGTTCTAAATATTAAACATATTTAATCTACTAAGTTAAATATTTACAACACTTAATCGAACATTCGAGTGCTAATTCATTTAGCATTAACGTAAATATTTAAAACACTTAATGTAGATTATGTTGATGATCACCAAATTTTGTTTATGTTGTAGTTATCTATTGTTGTCCTTTTCAATTTTCATATTTTAGTTAAGTTGATGTTGTATTTTACTTTTTCACGGTCTTAAAACACCTAAAGTTAAGAATGTTAAGTGTAATTATCTATTGTTTTAAGTGTAGTTATCTATTGCTCTAATTCCAAACAGTATATGTCCCCCTTTTTGTGATTATTTAACAAAGTATTGAGATTAGAGAATAATAGATAAAATTAAATCACTTATACAAACAAATCAATCACTTGAAATAACAATTAAATCACTTATACAAACAAATCAATCATTTGAAATAACAATTAAATTACTTATACAAACAACTCAATCACTTGAAATAACAATTAAATTACTTATTCAAACAAATCAATCACTTGAAATAACAATTAAATCACTTATACATACAACTCAATCACTTGAAAAACTAATTCAATCACTTATACAAACAATACCCTTGTATTACAATTGAATCACTTATACTGAAAAGTTAATTTGGATAAACATACCCTTCAATTATAATTCAACAAGAAATCAGAAAAGTACAAGTTATCCTTGATTTCTCCTCCGATTTTGAATAGAACTTATTATAGTTTCTAAAATCTGTCGACCAATTTGTTCTTCTAATTGTGTAATATACGCAACTTCTACAGGAGATAACAAATCTTGTTCAGTCAACGTATGTGCCTGTTCAATTGTTGATGGTTGATGTATGTCTGTAACTGGTGTATAAGAAATGAATTTGTTATATTCAGCAACTGTAAAAGATCTTGTCTTGAAGAATTTTTTGGGCCAGTGATTCACATCATATCCTGTCCCCGATATCAACTTCACAAGACTGATTCCATAAAATAATTTTGAATGTCTGTGCTATATGGAATCCAAAAACAGTGTGCACCAATTTAGTTTTATTTTCTGCATCACAACATATGTGGCATATAAACAAATTCTCTGTATATGTTCACGATGCCTTGTCTTTTGAAAAATCTGTGCTTGTAAAATTTTCGCTACAAATCTGGCTTTTTCATTCAGTTCATCAAGACACTGTAATTTCCCATGTGAATGAGAGGTTTTTGCTATCGAACCGATGTTCCACTCTAGCAAGTGCAAAGATGTTGTATCTAATTGTACACCATCATTTGTCAATTTCAGAGTAATAGCAAGTGCAAAGATGTTGTATCTAATTGTACACCCTCATTTGTCAATTTCAGAGTATCATATACCAACTGAAGCGTGATTTCAAAAATAGTATTATCTATGTTGGTAAATAATCTGTCTTCCTCAACATGCAAGTTAACATAAAAAGCAGCTATCACTTCTCTAAATACATCTAACTTGCAGTTTGTTGGTATAATATCTAGCAGACCTTGAAAGTTGAAGAGATCTTTAATCTCTTGTAAATCTTTGAAATTTTGGTCTTTTGTACAGTATCTCATAATTCAAAAATTTATTAAAATTTTCCAGACATTCCTGATTTCTAAAATATAGATTGTTTATTGTCATACCTTCCTCAAGAAATGAATGAGAAGTGCTTGGCAAATCTTCAATATTCTCTGTCTATGACTGAAACATAACCAATCTCAACTTATCTTCATTTTGCACCTTTGAAGTCTCTTGTTGCTGATTTACATACTCCTCTTCAGCTTCCAAATCAAGAGATTCTTCTATGGTTTGTTGAGTAGAGATTGTTGGAGGATTGTAATGCTCTTCCATTAAATTTGAAAGTTGATGTTTTGTAGCTTCCTCTATAGTTTGTTCAATAAGTGACACATGCTTAGAAACTTGTTCTTCAATCTGTTCCTGTGCATCACTCTGAACAGTTGCATCAATTTTTTTTGTCTTCAATCTCTGCAAATATTCACCCAATGTGTCATTATCACTTGTGTCAGAAAGTTGTTGTTCTTCCACCGAGACAGATCGTGTTCACTGTGATTTTAAATTTCTTAAAATTTCTTCAGTGCTGTTCGTCTAATTTGTTGGAGAACTGTCTGTCTCTGTAAAATCTGTTTCAGCAACAACTGTAAGTATACCATTTGAGTCATCTTTCATTCCAGTATACTTTTGACACTGTGGTGCAAAATTTATTTGCAGAGCATCTTCTTCCTCCCATTACCTCATTAATTGAATATAAATTCGTGGGAGTCTTTCTTTCCTATCGATATACTTTTACATTTCAGTAAAAGCTCAAAATCTATCTTGCCTTGTATTTTTCAAAACAAACTCTATAACATTATTCCTTTTATTTATCAAACTGAATGATGATGTGCTTTTATAAACATTACTGACACATAAGTCATGCACAACAAAACTTGACAAAATTGCTGGAATTGCATTAACTATATGCGGAGATGACTTTGAAATAGTCACTTCTCTTTTCTCAAAATTATGAAGCACCTTTTGAAAATAACTCAATTCAAAAGATGAAAAAAATGTTTTACCTATCCACAGACCTTCATTTTCAGCCTCACTGCTAGCAGACTTTGAACTACTGCTCCAGTTATCTGAACTGACCACTTCAACTTGTTTCTGTGTAGTGGTGGCTTTAAACCAATATTCAAACTCTTCAACCCTACTTTTAGGGGTGAACCGTTCTGAAGTTGACGGTTGTGGATGGATGGGTGTAGTCTTCTTTGGCTTTGGAGCGGGCTTCGATTGTCTTCTTTTAGCAGGTCTTGAAGACTGTCCTATTTGAAATGTACTGAGTGGTGTCATTGAATCAGCAAATGATTGTAAGACATACCGCTCAGCACACCTGATATTGTGTATTCTTTCTCCTTGTGACCGTAATCGTAGGCACTAGTTCTCTCTTTCTGCATTTTTCTTCTCCTCAACAACTTCAAAATCCTCCCAAGAGAAGTCATACCTCGACTTCAACAGCCGTATCTCTTTCTCAACCTTGTCGATTTTGACCTGCCATGTACGTGGGAATAGCGGTGGAACTGAAATGGTCTTCTTCCCGCATGCCATTGCTACGTTACTATCACCGAACCTTCTTCTCCAAGTAATGCACCACGCAACTGTCGAGAAAACTAGGGCACATGGCATTATGAATTTAAGCCTTATATATGCTTAGAGATGGAGGGTTAAAGTTGTCGGATTTTTATAATCGGATCTTACCATAAAGATATTTGCTATTCAATAGTACGTTTACTCCTTAATTGATGTTGTGACGTATACTTGACGTGATGAGAGAATCGGCATTTTGTGTTAAAAGACCAGATGATTGTATTAAAAGATCGGCGTTTTAATATCCCTACTACCGAAAGTCACGTGTAATGTTAAAATGCCAATCTTTTAATACAATCGTCTGGCCGTTTACCATAAAATGCCGATTCTCTCAACACGTGTGAACTTAATATTTCACGTGACATTTTGTGGTGGAATTTTCTTTCAATTAATTCTATTTGAATTAAAAATGATTTTGATGAAATAATTAAAAACACTTAAGCTGGATCGAGTGGTTATAGTTTTAAATAATTTAGCATTAACTGAAATAATATGTCCAGTACGTTGAAGTAACAAGTAAATAGATAATTTTTAAATATAATTATGACTGTTAAATTACCATCACATCATGATTAAACATTAATTAAGTATTCATCATCAAAACATAATCGTCTTAGTGAGATACCCGTAAAATGCCTAACTACTACTCATACACCACGTGTACTTTACAAAGCACACGCCTAATTTAAAAAGTCACGTGTGAATGTTAAAATGCTGGTCTTTTAATACAATCGTCCGGCTGTTTACCATAAAATGTCGATTCTCTCATCACGTGTGAACGTAAAATTTCACGTGACATGTAAACTATACCCTTCGAATATTAAGTTCACGTCTACACTGTACAACGCACATGCCTAACTTAAAAAGTCATGTTTGAAAAAGGAGAATGTTCTAGAGCTGCTGAAAGAAGACATAAGAAGCCTGCTCCAGAGCCTAGCATGGAGGAAGCTTGACAACTTCAAATTTCAGTAGTAATGGAAGAAATTACAGTCCTCCAACAATCTCAACTGAACAACGCATACAAGAATCCATTGATGTCCAAGCTGAAGAAGAGCATGTAAATTACGAAGAACAGACTTCAGAGGTGCACAATGAATATTAGTTGGGATTGGTTGTATATCAGTCACAGACAAAAAATGTTGAAGATTTGCCAAGCACTTCTCATTCATTTTCTCAGGAAAGTATGGCAGTAGACAATGTATATTTTTGAAATCAGGAATGTCTGGACAATTATAAAAAAAATTTGAATTATGAGATACTGTACGAAAGACCAGTAAATTTTAAAGGTTTACAATAGATTAAAGATCTCTTAAACTTTCTAGGTCTACTAGATATTATACCAACAAACTGCAAGTTAGATGTATTTAGAGAAGTGATAACTACTTTTTATGCTAACTTGCATGTTGAGGAAGATAGATTATTTAGCAACATAGATAAGACTGTTTTTGAAATCACTCCTCAGTTGGTATATGATACTCTGAAATTGACAAATGAGGGTTTACATTTAGGTAGAACATCTTTCAACTTGCTAGATTGGAACATCAGTTTGATAGCAAGAACTCCTCATTCCCATGAGAATTTACAGTATCTTGAACATCTTAATGGAAAGGCTAAATTTATAGCCAAAATTTTGTAAGCACAGATTTTTCAGAAGAAAGGGCATGCTGAACACATCGACAAAATTTGTTTATATGCTACATATGCTGTGATGCAGAAAATAAAAGTAAATTGGTGCACACTGTTTTTGGATTCCATGCAGCACAGACATTCAAAATTATTTTATGAAATCAGTCTTGTGAAGTTGATATCAAAGACAAGATATGATGTGAATCACTGGCCCAGAAAATCCTTCAAAACAAGATCTTTTACAGTTGCTGAATATAACAAATTCATTTCTTATGCATCAGTTACAGACATACACCAATCATCAACAAGTGAACAACCACATACGTTGACAGAACATGATTTATTATCTCCTGCAGAAGTTGTGTATATTACACAATTAGGAGAACAAATTTGTCGACAGATTTCAGAAACTATAATTAGAATTGTTCAAAATCGGAGGAGAAATCAAGGATAACTTGTACTTTTCTGATTTCTTGTTGAATTGTAATGCTAAGTGATTGGAATGTTTGTTTGTATAACTGAGTGATTTGTAATTCAAGGGTATTTTTATCTTATTTAGCTTTTTAATGAAAGGTGGATTTATTAATTTTATCTATATGAATGCTCACAATTATTCTCTAACCACCATACTTTGTTGAAAAATGACAACAATGGGGACATATAATTCAAAATTAAAACACTACATAAGTACACTTAAAACAATAGATAATTACACTTAACATTCTTAACTTTAGGTGTTTTAAGAAAGTCAAAAAGTAAAATACAACATCAAATTAATTTGGTGATTATCAAAAAGGGGGACATTGTTGAGTATTATGTATTGATGATGAATGCTTAATTAATGTGTAAATGATGGTAATTGAAAATTTGTAATTATATTTAAGTTAATGATCTATTTACTTATTACTTGAACATAACTGGAAATATTATTTAAGTTAATGCTAAATTATTTAATACCCATTTGATCTAGGATAATTGTTTGTAATTATTTAATCAACTTCTCTTTTTATTCAAATCAAATTAATTTTTGAAAAAAATCCACCCTAATATTTTAAGTTAGTAGATTAAATATGTTTAATTTGTAGAACATTTCGGAGAAGTAATGCGAATGGATATAATTACTTAAATAAGTACTACATATGAATATAGTTCATGAAATATCCCGGTAGAATGTCACGTGAAAGTTTAAGTTTACACGTGATGAGAGAATCGGCGTTTTATGATAAACGATCGGACTATTGTATTAAAAGACTGGCGTTTTAACATTTACACGTGACTTTTTAAGTTAGTCGCGTGCGTTGTACAGTGTTGCTGTTAACTTAACATTCGAAGGGGTATAGTTTACATGTCACGTGAAATTTTAAATTCACACGTGTTGAGAGAATCAGCGATTTATGGTAAATGGTCAGACGATTGTATTAAAAGATTGGCGTTTTAACATTCACACATGACTTTTTAAGTTAGTCGCGTGCGTTATACAATGTGGCCGTCAACTTAATATTCAAAGGGCTATAGTTTACATGTCACGTGAAATTTTCAGTTCACACGTGATGTGAGAATCGGCGTTTTATGGTAAACGGCCAGACGATTGTATTAAAAGATCGGCGTTTTAACATTTACACGTGACTTTTTAAGTTAGTCACGTGCGTTGTACAGTATGACCGTCAACTTAATATTCGAAGGGGTATAGTTTACATGTCACGTGAAATTTTAAGTTCACACGTGATGAGAGAATCGATGTTTTATGGTAAACGGCTAGACGATTGCATTAAAAGACCGGTGTTTTAACATTAACACGTCATGTTCAGTAATTGGGTGTGTACTTTAGAACGCTCGCGCCTAACATAAAAAGTCACGTGTGAATGTTAAAATGCCAGTCTTTTAATGCAATCGTCTAGTCGTTTAACATAAAACGCCGATTCTCTTATCACGTGTGAATTTAAAATTTCAGGGTGGATTTTTTTTAACTTAAATATTACGGTACATAAATAGTAGTTCCGTGCGTGACTTCTTTATCCACTGAACTACCATTTATAGATGAGTCTATAAACGGTAGTTTCGTGCATCACTTCTTTATTTTAACGGTACTTCAGTAAAATCCTTGAGAAATGCAGAAGTTGAATACTTCCCATAGAATAGTGCATATCGTAATTGAAATTAAATACAACGACATATGGAAAATAATCGATTGAAAAAAGAGTGTTTTTAAATATTTAATCAAAATATTTTTTAAGTAAAATCGAATTATTTAAAAAAAAATTCACCCTAATATTTAAGTGAAAAAGAAATCCACCCTAAATTATTTTAATTAAACACTACATAATTAAAATCGAATTATTTTTTAAAAAATCCACCCTGAATTATTTTTATTAAACACTACATAATTAAAATCAAATTATTTTAAAAAAAATTCACCCTAATATTTATGTTAAAAAAATTCCACCATGAATTAATTTTTATTAAACACTACATAATTAAAATCAAATTATTTTAAAAAAAATCCACAAACTTCTTTCAAATTTAATTACTGTATTCGTAATTAATGAAAAATTAATTAATTTTCATAAGTTAATTAATACAATAGTTAATTAATTAAGTGAATTTTTAAAATTAAGGGAGAGATAGTACACGTCTTTTTAAGTGAAGAAAGAGAGTGTTTTTAAATTTCACCTGCACGAGAGAGAGTAACTTTTAAGTTTTTAAATTTTACCCGTCAATCTTACGATCGACAGTACAGGACTCGTGTCATCTATAATTTTATTATAAAAAATTGTATAAAAATTAAATTTTGGATGTTTTCTACGAATTCTAGAATTTTTCCTGTGTGGATCGATGTACAAGTATTCATTTTTATTCTTTAAATTTTTTACATTTTAAAATTTATTCTTTTAAATTCTAAAGATACATGTTTTAACTAACTTTACGTAAAATTAAGTGAATTAATACGATCCAACTAAAATACATAAGTTAGGTATGAGAAATGCGAGAAATGGAAAGTTAGGTAATGATAAATACAAAAGGTATAGGAAATTTTTAAAAATTAATTTATAAATATTTTATATTTTAATATTTTAAATATAATTCTACATTTTTTATTGTGAGTTCAATAGTTACATGAGGTTATATTGCAAGAATTTCTCAACTCAACAAGTAAGAAATGATCGAAAAATTTATACTTAACGAAAAATTTAAATTTTTTTATATTTTCTTAGATATACAAATACCTAAAAATCTAATTTTTTTAATTTTTTTTTCTTTTTTCGAGATTTTCAAGAGACAAATTAAAAAAGCTGTCGTATTATTATATAATAAATGATATATATGATTATGAAATTTTAAAAACACGTTTTCTTCTCTTCACTTTTAAATGGTCCAGTGAAGTAGCTGATTTCTGAATGCAATAATGGTGCAGTAATGGTGACTGCCTACCTTCAATAAATTTTTTTTTTAAAATAATCAGAAATAAAAAAATATAAAATTTAAAAAATTTAATTAAAAAGTAAAAATAAAAAATCACGAAATTTTAATTTTTTTAAAATTATTCGTATAAAATTTAAAAATCTGTATGTAAATGAATTAATTGACAAGTAAATACAATTAAAATATAAATACTTTTAAAGTACAGACATTTAAATAATACTTCAAAAGTAATGATATGAATATATTTTGATATAAGTGATTTCGATTTTGAGATATTGATTATTCTAATATTGGTTAATTTTAAAATAGTAATTATTGGAAAGACTTTTTGTCGTTAAAATATAAGTTATTATAATAATATTTTTAATTTAAATATTTTATAAGATTAATTTTTAATAATGATATATTTACTAAAAAATAGTTTTACATAAATAAATTCATTATTATAATGTTAAATAAAAATATATTTATTGGTAAGCAATGAAAGATAAAAACAAAATTTAAGCTAAAGTCGGATTATTTTTTGTGAATTTACAACTGTATTTTTTTAATATAACCTTATATACTTGTAAAAAAAATAAGAACAAAAATCATTAAAATCATATTTTAATGATTTAAGAATTATCGTATTAAATTTATGATCATAAATTTAAAATTTTAAAGATTAAGGTTCAATGAAGCACTTTAACTTCAACAGTAGGGAATTAGACTTTATTTATTTTAACATTATTTATATAAATTTTTAATATCATTATTATTACATAAATTTAATATATAAATTTTTATTATCTAAATTATTACATAATTTTAATTTTAACTTTATTTAACTCTTAAAATTGACTAAAATATTAACTTTACGGTAAAAAAGTAAAATAAATAAATAAAAATTATATAATAAATCAAAAAATAAAAATTTATATAAAATTTTTAAAATATTAATTACCAGACAAATCTGAGTACAAAATTAAAAATGATAAAAACGAACCTTTTTCTTTTCTCTTCTCTCTCACTGCTCTGCTCGGAGCCGACAAAGTTGCTGCATTTTTTTCCCCACCTTTATGAGTTTCTGGCACTTGCAGTGTTACAGTAGAGAGAGAGAGAGATGAGAGAGCTTGTGAAATGAAACTCTACGGCACCGTAGGGTAGAAAAAGAAGAAGCAGAAGCAGAGGAGGTTGAAGAAGTAGAAGAACAGGGAGGGGAAGAAAAAAAGCAGAGAAGTGAGCAGATAAGGGCAACCCATCTGGCCATCTTCACTCCCAAATCTCTCGTTCAGATTTCCGCGCAATACCCAAAAGACCTAGGGATCAAATCCCTGAGGTTCCTCTTCAAAGATGCCAGCTTTTTGAAGAGAGAACGAGAAAGAAGTGGAAGATCGCCCAACCAGGTACGCATCGAGATGCTTCAGAAATTCGCCCTTGCAGTCAAGAACAAGACTGTCGAATTCTTCGCTGAAGAGGAGGAGGAGGAGGAAGAGGAAGTGGAAGAAGAGGAAGAGCGGCGGCGGTGGCGGCTTATCACCAATGGAGCTGTCGACGAGGTCATCACCGGCCAACGCGTCGTCGTCATCAGACCTGACGCGCCCATCAAGCCCACCACCTCTCACATCCCTCCTTCTCCTCTCTTCCACCGCCGTGACCTCCAGAGAGCCCTTGTTTCTTCCCTTTTCGCCGCTATTTCTTCCTTCCACGCCGCGTACCTCCAAATCCAGACAGCCCACGAGCCGTTCGACCGGGCGAGTGTCGAATCTGCCGATAAGATCGCCGTTTCCCATCTCCGGCGACTCGCCGACATCAGAAAGGCGTACAGGGACTTGTCGAGAATTGCCAATTCTGCTGTGCCTTTGACGTCAGAGTCAGAGGCGCAGGTGCAGGAAAACCAGTGTTTGCTGAGGATGCTGGAAACCGTGTTTAATCGTTTGCAGCGCGATATCGAGGAGAAGGATGCAATGGTGATGGGTCTTAAGCTAGAGTTGAAGGAAAGTGAGAAGTGTAATGCTCTGATGGAGAGGAGTTTGGATGGCGTTGGATCATCATCATCATCTTTATCATCATTGGGTTTTGTTGAGGAGAAATCATTTTTGTCAATTGAATTGTTTGAGTCTGTTCTTAAGGAATGCTGCAAGCAAGTGCACAGGTTTGCTAAAGTTTTGCTTGTCGAGATGGAGAAATCAGGATGGGATTTGGATTTGGTGGTGAATTCCATGTACCCAAATGTCGATTATGCGAAGAGAGGGCACCGCCCGTATGCTCTCCTGTCCTACATTTGCTTAGAGATGTTTAGTGGATTTGGCTCTGGTGGATTTGGTTCTACTTGCAATGGAGAATGGTCTGTTGGGTTCACCGACGAGACGTCGAGAAGGGAATCACTCAGCCAATTTGTGGAACACTTGACAGTTGATGCCATGGAGATGCTGGGAATCATGCCCAACTCTTCATTTGCTCTGTTTTGCAAAAACAAGTACAGGAAACTTATTCATCCAGACATGGAGACTTCTCTTTTTGGAGATATGGATTGGTGGGATCCTGTGTTGCGATCATGGAAACCTTCAAATCCTCTTTATGAACCATACGTAACAATGTGTGGTTCAATATGGATGCTTCACAAATTGGCAATTGTGATCGATCGCTCCGTTGAGATATTTCAAGCAGATCAGGGCACGGATTTCACTATTGTCTACATGGAGGATATTGTCCAGAATTTTGGATCAAAGATGCTACACTGTTTGAAGCCAAGGCCAAAGGTTGCGTTCACTGTTTTTCCTGGTTTCCTTGTGGGGAGTATGATAATTCAGTGTAAGGTGTATCTAATTTACTAAACTTTTCCACTGTGATTTCACATTCATTTGTGTAAATGAAAATTGAGAGAAAATATTTGGTACATGCTACCAAACAAGGCATAGGGCAATATTGTTTGAATGACATTATGAATTAAATATTTTGTAACAAGATCATTTGCATTTAGCAAGGGAAAACTTGTTGCTTTATTTTTAAGAAGTCTTAGTTATGGTACTAAATGGAATTTTGATTATATATGAAGTTTGTTGATTTCTTTTCCTTTAAAATTTTTCTTAGAGAGAGAGAGAGAGAATAGTTGGTTATGAATATTATGATGGTACCTTAAGCAGATTGAAGGAAAAGATGCTGATACATCAATTGAATGGTCAGCTATATTGGTTATCAAGGTTGTCACACCAAATTGGGATGTAATGATTGGTTAATTAAAGTAGTTTCAGAGCTGTAATTTTTACTTCAATTTCCTTATCAATGTTTGTGTTTTTGATAGTGTCTCTTTTTTCCCTTTGTTTTAGCTCTTTTACTGTATTTTGTATTGTCTATTTCAAAAATAAGAGTTTTTTTCAAAAAAAATTTCCTTTGATTCTTTGTCATGATTTCCTCTAGGATTACTCGTTGCTAGGTTGTTGAGCTACAAAAATGGCACTTAAATTATTATAGTGCTTTCAATGGTGTCTGATTTCTTTACACCATGGTTTTGTTGCTTCAACTAAAATTCCACCTTGAGATTTTTACCTATCACCTTGGCAAATTGGCCCAAAACAATTAATATATATTTCGGAATGTGCTATGCTTATTAAACTTAAATAATCATATAATTTATTAGGTTTACAAGTGAATGGCTCATGCTATCAGCCACACTCATTTTAAGAGCTATTCTTTTGGTTAGTACTAGCTTTGTTTGCCATAGTTTTCTTAATGTCGTATACACTATACCATGTTAACCATTTGTATATATGGTAAAAGGGTGCTTGGATTACAATGAAAGCAGTTGTGAGGGGGATAATGTATTGATGCTACATGAAAGGGGAAAGAAATAAAAACTTGATTAAAAATGGATTGATGAATGGTTATTCTTTCTCCTATTCTATCTATGTTTATATATCTGATGAATGCATCTTGAGTTGCATTCAGAAGTTCAATAATTTGTGGTTTCTCTGGAAATTTAAATTTGTTAGATGGAATGGTAATAAAACTACAGAATTTTTGTCCATTTAGAAAGGCAAATCTAGTACATAAGGTATCCACCAATGTCAACTCTAAGGTTAAGTCTAAATTCTCTGTACCTTTGACCTTATAAATGCAGAGACTATTTCTCAGGATTTGAACTTGTGACCCTTGGCTACAATGAAACAACCTAGTGGAAGATTTCATTTCAGACGATACTGTGTATTTTTTTTTAATTTACATTGAATTTTTCTTTGCATCAAACCTGTCAAATGGACTTGTAATAATTTTACTGGACAACTGCTTCTCTTTTGGTAACATTTTCTATCACTTGCTAATTGATGCCCATATCATTTTAGAGATGTTTTATCTAATGCAAATACAAGTGGATCAGTTGTTATGGCCTATTTGCCAAATATCTTCTTGCTTTATACATGATATGAGTGGCACAAAAATTTTCTGCTCTACCATGGTTTGGTTTTCTCTTTGAATTTTTACCACCTGTGGCTCTACCTTTTTGACACAAATGTATGTCGCTTTAAGAAGTCTCTATTCATAAAGTAGAAGCAACCTTCTGAATAGAAAGGTTACTCTTACAGTCACTTATCTTGTTTACCACCTATTCTGTCTTTCCATGACTTGTGAATTATATTAGTTGTTTGTGATTTGATCGAAATTAAAAAAAAAAGTTTATTTCTTGCAATCTTCTGTTCATATTACTGATTAAATGATGACCCAATCTGTTGTTTTAGTTGGGCAAACAAGCTGATATCAAAACTGTTGTAACCTGGAGATCACATTGTAAGAGAATTTACTTGGAACCAAACATGCAAATGATTTGTCTGGGAAGCTAAGCATGCCCTTTTTATTCTTTTATGTAGTCATTATCCTGTTGTACACAAAATGGTATGGTATGAGACAAAAGAAATAAGTTGGTATGTGATCGGTTGGTGACTTGTTGGAAGAACTGAAAGGGAGAGAATCATGGTAATAATCTAGCAGGAGCCAATGATCATGACCAGATGATTCAGTTGATACTGAGTCTTACATGCATCATTTGATATAATATAACAGTTAATATGATCATTGCAGCTGTAGATTTGGTTGCTGGAGAAGATTCAACATGAATCGTCTGGTCTTAGTATCACAGATCAAGTATCAAACAACAAATATCTTATGACATGCATCCATTGGTATAATTTAACGGCCACACAACCATTTCTGACAAAAATCAGTTTATGGTAAATATTTCGCATGCTTCCTTTGTTATCAATTTCACAAGTACTCAGAATAGCTCATCTGTTAGAGTTAATGTATTAGAGTTTGTGTTGTAAGTTTAGTTTCACATGAATTAAGTTATGTTGTTGTCCTTATCTAGTCTCTGTAAATAGAAGCATTATGTTTGGTTAATGTGATATATATTAAATCTTTTACCTATCTTCTTTTTCTTATTTCTCCACACTATCCCAGTCTTAATTTTAAGCACAATTTGTTTCTTTTTATGTTGCAGTGGCTGCATGTGGTTTACCACTTGCTCAGATTCTGATTATGATGGTGTCTAGTAGACTGTAGCCCTTTGTCCTTGTGCTAAGCAAGAGGAGGAGGAAATTGGCTCAATCAGGGAAGCTGGTAGGTTTTCAGCAGAAAACATAAGCTTGTAAGTTACTGGTAGAAATGTTTATGAGTAACAATGCAGAACTAGAACTGCAGGGCTTGATCAAGTACTCCATGAAACCTACCTGCAACTCATTGTTGTAGAAGGTAGCAAATGGTGAGTTGCTGCTCATGGATCATTGGGGAAGGTACATAAATGTTGTTTGGTTTGCCCAACTTTGGACTTCTACCATTGTGGAGCGTTGAAACTGTGACATAATCAAACAGATTCGAGTTGCATGGTAGAAGTTCGAAATCACTTTGACCATTGTGCATATCCATTCATCGCAACTCTCTGTTGCACCTCAAATTTTCTCGTGCCCTAATGTATTCCGCTCCTTGTCATTAACATGGGACAGATAAACATGCACTTATTCAGACACCATGTCTACTAGAAGCTCATTTGAAGTTTATAATCTCTAAAAATTAAAGAATCATTTAGAGATGATGGAACTGTGACAAAGAATTGACTTACCATATGGCCCACACTATCATGTCATATACTTGGGATTTCTCAAAAATTAACTAAAGGATGCTAGCTTGTCAAAATAATACATACAAGAATGGTACATATGTCATTTCTTTGGTTACAAAGAAAGGTAGAAAATTTT
>JAMKPZ010005822.1:0-13266 GCA_024699675.1 Amphibolis antarctica | reverse complement strand
TGAAGCAAAAAGTTGTGAGCCAGCTCCTTTTTGTCACTTGTGGCATGGACCCCTCCTCCTCATGCCTTGTGTTGTTTTTTGTTTTTTTGTGTTGTCTGATTTCAAGTTCTTGTTGAAGATTTCATCTTGACAACATTAGCAGCATCAAGAATAAACTTTGGATTTTATCTTTTCAGATCAATTTATTTTGAATTAGTATTTTACATGAACATCACATTGAAGCAGAAATTTGTGAGCTAGTTCTACAAAAGGAGAGATCTTTTCTTGTGGGGTTGACTAACTCAATTTTTTGTTGTTTTTTATGTCGCGTGATTTTCATCATTTTCTTGTTAAAGATTTCATCTTGACAACATTAGTAGTGTCAAGAATAAACTTTTTACATCAGTTGATATTGATATTAGAGTAATTTTTGAGATGTTAATGTTGATTTGATATAAATAATGAGATGTTGATCGGTGAATATTAAGTACCAGTGAAGCCATCTGCACAGATAGATGTAAAAAAATTGGTGGTAATCTCAGGCTTATGTCTCTCACCATGGAAGAGCAGCAGATCTCCCTCCTCCTCACCTCGGCCGCCCGCATCCCACCTCCACCATGTGCCCTCCTCCGCCGCCCTTTCCTCACTCCCTTTTCTTCCTGCAACAAGGTTCTCATATGCTTCGTGTTTGAATTCCAAAGTCCTCAGGATCTCGTACGGGACGGCGGGATTTAGGGCTGACGGGTCGGTTCTCGCGTCGACGGTGTTCCGTGCCGGCGTTCTGGCGGCGCTGAGGTCGCTGAAGACCGGAGGGATTGTTGGGTTGATGATCACTGCTTCCCATAACCCCGTAGGCGACAATGGGGTGAAGATATCCGATCCTAGTGGTGGGATGTTGACACAGGAGTGGGAACCGTTCGCCGATGAGCTTGTTAATACTCCCACGCCCGAGGAGCTTGTGAAGGTCTCCCCCTTCCACCCCTAAAAATGCGATCTTTGTAGGTGATTTTGCATTTCCTGCTATCTAATTGATCCCTCGATTCGTTCTTCTCTCCTTAAATTTTGACGGGGTCATGAAGTATGCGAGTTTGACGGTATTCCATGATTTCCTCAAGTATGTGCTCTTCTGTAGTTCATGCTGTGTGATTGGTCAATCTAGGTGATACTTGATGATTTCCTCAAGTATATGCTGTTCTGTAGTTCATGCTGTGTGATTGGTCAATCTAGGTAATACTTGATGATTTCCTCAAGCAGATGTTGTTCAGTAGTTCATGCTGTATGATTGGTCAATCTAGGTGATGCTTGTTGATTTCCTAAAGCATATGTTGTTCTGTAGTTCGTGCTGTGTGATTGCTCAATCTAGGTGATACTTGATGATTTCCTCAAGCATATGTTGTTCTGCAGTTCATGGTGATACTTGATGATTTCCTCAAGCATATGTTGTTCTGTAGTTCATGCTGTGTGATTGGTCAATCTAGGTGGTGATGATTTCCTCAAGCATATGTTGTTCAGTAGTTCATGCTGTATGATTGGTCAATCTAGGTGATGCTTGTTGATTTCCTCAAGCATATGTTGTTCAGTAGTTCATGCTGTATGATTGGTCAATCTAGGTGATGCTTGTTGATTTCCTCAAGCATATGTTGTTCTGTAGTTCATGCTGTATGATTGGTCAATCTAGGTGATACTTGATGATTTCCTAAGGCATATGTTGCTCTGTAGTTCATGGTGTATGATTGGTCAATCTAGGTGATGCTTGATGATTTCCTCAAGTATATGTTGTTCTGTAGTTCATGGTGTATGATTGGTCAATCTAGGTGATACTTGATGATTTCCTCAATTATATGCTGTTCTGTAGTTCATGGTGTATGATCGATCAATCTAGGTGATACTTGATTTTGTGAAGAAGGAGAAAATCCCCTTTGGAGGGCAGCATTCGGCTGAGATTTTGTTGGGGAGGGATACAAGGCCTAGCGGGGAATGTCTACTTGAATGCGCAAAACAAGTACAAAATCTTTTACACTCCCATTTTTTAAAAATTTGACACATTGGTTTATGTCGTTAACGTGATTTTGTGATCCAATCCACTGTATTTTCTAAGGGTATTGGTTCTATAACTGGTGCTGTTGCAAGTGACATGGGTGTTTTGACAACTCCCCAACTTCACTGGTTGGTGAGATGTAGAAATAAGGGCATGAAGGCATCAGAATCTGATTATCTCATGCAACTATCAAAGTCCTTCAAGTTGGTTTTATGTTACCAATTTGTTTTTCTTTGATTTGTGTTACTTGAATATTCATTTGAGGTTTTAATGCAGGAGTTTCATAGATTTGCTCCCTAAGGATAGGGCATCAAGTAAGGCAGACGACATACTTTTGGTAGATGCTGCAAATGGTGTTGGTGGAGCAAAGCTCCAGCAACTCAGACAATCAGTTTCAGGGCTCGAATTGGAAGTCAGGAATTCAGGTCAGGAAGGAATACTGAATGATGGGGTAGGAGCTGATTTTGTGCAGAAAGAAAAGCTTGCTCCACGTGGGTTCGGCCTGAATGATGTTCGAATGAGGTTAGTTGCCTTCATCGGTACATGAATCAGATGTGGCCATATTTCTTTGTTGAGTCCCTACACTGCTCTGTGCAGATGTGCAAGTTTGGATGGTGATGCAGACAGACTTGTGTATTTTCAATTTATTTCCGAGAATGACAACAAGGTTGATCTCATAGATGGAGATAAGATATTAACTCTTTTTGCATTATTTATCAAGGAACAGTTAAATATTATCGACAAGAAAGGTGGTGAGGTGACAAATGATCTGTTTCCTTTGAGGCTTGGCATTGTGCAGACTGCTTATGCAAATGGAGCATCAACAGATTACCTCAAGCAGCATGGCTTGGATGTTGAATTTACTCCCACAGGTGTGAAGTACCTTCATCAGAAGGCTTCTGAATATGATATTGGTATATATTTTGAGGCAAATGGACATGGAACAATTTTATTTTCGGACAAATTCTTACTCATATTAGAAGCCAAAGTCAACAAACCTACAATTGGTGCTTCAGGTTGGTGGCTGGTTTGTCTTCTATTTCTGTTAATTTACTGCAATCTAGTATTTTATTTGCAGTTTTGTGTTAAGACTGTGATGTTTTACTGTAATCCAGTATTTACTGTAATGTTTGCTGCAGGGTCTCAGCAAGAAAAGGCCATCCGAAGACTGTTTGCAGTCACTCAATTAATTAACCAGGCTGTAGGGGATGCTTTGAGTGGGTTGCTTTTGGTAGAGGCAGTTCTGAGGTACATGGGATGGTCAATTGAAACATGGAGCAAGCTCTACAATGATCTTCCTAGTAGACAGCTAAAGGTCAGCAAAAATCCATATAGCATGATTTTTGATTATCTAGTTCTGCTCTTGCTTTCACAACTCGTACCTATGGACACTTAAATTGTTCAAAAACTACAAACCATTCAATTCCATTCACTACATTTTAAGCTCAAATTTATTGTATTTGTTCATGTTTACACTTTTGAAACCTAAATCCTTGTGAAGTACACAAACGTAGTAGTTTCAGGGCTTATATTTGCCGGAATTTCATTTACAACTGTGAGAGTAAATAGTGTTTAGGGTGTGTGGGTTTAGTCCCACATTAGTTAAACTCTTTTTGTTATGTATCTTGTAGCCTTTATATAAAGAGATTGACCTTATCTTTGTTATTAATCCAATCCAATCTAATCTATTCTCTTTTCTTATTTCTCAACTACTACAAAAGTCAGTACAATCTCACCGATTGATTGCAAAGGGAGCTTTGTATCTCAGTTGTATCCACCTTCATTTTCCTTTGTCCCAATCACAATGTGGCATTCTACATTTTTCCAATGGTCCTCTTACCTGATAGATATGATTATCTTAAATTTGCATGACATTAATGATTTTTTGATTGTTAATGCTATGAATATGTACAACGTATAGCTTCTTCGATGCAGCATGCTTCCCATTACCACGTAACCTGCAAGTTTCTTGCCCTTACTCAGGTAAAAGTTGCAGATAGAACTGCTGTCATCACAGCAAATGCAGAAACACGGGTCTTGAGCCCCTCAGGCCTGCAGGAAAAGATAGATTCTGAAATTGGTATGCAGTATCTTTGGTGTTATTAACTTGTAGCATGCTCAGACTTTCAAATTGTGAATTTTTTTAGACTTGGTTACAAACCAACCATTCTACCGTTTTGTCCTCTAACCAAAACTTTACCTAATGCTTATTGTATGTTACATGTGTTGCATCCTTTATTCCTCTCTCACAATCACCTTATTGTTTTTCTCTTTGTACTTGTACCACAAACAGCTAAATACACTCAAGGTCGATGTTTTATCAGGCCATCTGGAACAGAGGATGTCATTCGTGTCTATGCTGAGGCAAACACACAGGGAGCAGCTGATAGCCTTGCTCAATCTGTAGCTCAGCTTGTGGATCATTTTCTTGGTTTTGGTGGTTCCCAGTAGCAAAAGTTACATTGTCCAATTTTTTACAAGACCGAGAAAAAGAGAGAGAGAAAGAGATGTATCTGGCAACCATTTCACTTTGTTTTGTTGACCAATTTGATGCAGTCATACTATATCCTTTGTATGTTATCATTATTGTATAAATTGTTATACATAAATCTTCATCATGTGATTTAATATGTAGTTCTAATATCATTTGTTTCACTACTTAGAACTTAGTTTTCTGTAGTTATTGAAATTAGTTCTACTGTAAATAAAGTTGAAAATAAATGCATCCATAGATTTTTTTAACAAATACCTCTTTTATCACTCTTGCAAGACCCAAAAGAAATTAAAATGGTATGATTTAATATAAATGTAAATAGAAATAGAGTTTTGCTGATATCAATTGTCAACCAATCGGAATGTAGAGAAATATTTCTGGGTTAGAAATGGATGGTGTTGAATACATATATCACTTTAGCATGTGGCATGAGTAATGGATCAGGGTTTAGGGTTTACTATATGCATGAGAAGAATTTGATGTTGAGTGAAGAACAAAAATGGTGAAAGTTCCATATCTCATGCTAAGTGGAGTGTGCTTGCATCTTTCCCTAAAGCATATTTCTCTAGCTTCTCCACCAAAGTGAAAATGATGCATTGATTCGCTTGTGCTTCGAGCACTTATCCATACTAATTATGCTTCAGTAGCTTTTCTTATGATTCTGTTTAATTTCAACTGACCATAGTTTCGTCATCAATCTTAATGTCTACTAAGAAAGCTACATATTGAATAAAAAGATACAATAATTCTGTTTATGAGATAATGAACCTCTTTACTCACAATTAATTGATTTTAGGTTTGAATTTCAGGTTATGCAAATATCTCATCGATACAAAATTTCTTGACATTCATTTTCATTTTTCATCAATTCTACATTTCTTATTATTTCTTTTTCTATAATTTTTGTATGTTGGAACAGATCTTCTATAACCTTTGATGATAATTTCTAAAAACTTTAACTTTGTTCATATAAAATCTTGCCATCAGGTTTTTTTTTGTATTTTTTATCTATTTAAACTACTTCTTTTTTTTCACTTGACTGTGCAGATAGATTTATTTGACCACTAAAGTAATATTTTAATGGTTAAAATACCTTTTACTAAAATTTGTGATTTTAAGTTCAAAACTTCAAGAAGTAATAATTTTCAAAAAACATTGGGTAGATTTTTCTGTCAACTTTATTTTTTTAAAAAAAAGAAGAGATAAGTGTATTTGCAGATGTTGAAATCAACTTATCTTCTCTGTCTAGCACATGATTATCACCTCAATTTTCTCTAATATTATTCACCTTGCTTGTTCCTAATTTTTGGCATTTTCAAGTGGCAATCCAAATTTACCTAATGAAGCTCAATCTAAATGAGATTCTAAGACTGACCTTATTGTTAAAAGGATCTTAAGCGAAAATTCTCATTCTTAGACATATGGTCAAGGAGAATAACTTTGTTTTCCTCGCTTTGGTTACTTTTTGAGTTCTATTATGTTCTTGTGCCTCTCTATTACCTTTTTGTTTAACATTTTGATTTGACTTTGTTTGACAACCACTATTAATTATGTGAGTCTAGAGTGCACCTTTTTTTTTAACTTAATGTAAGAAAATATTTTTTATTTCTCTCTCTAACGGTTATAGTAAAAATCTCTATTTTCATTATACTATTTATTAAAACATATATTTACACAATAAACATTCCTGCAAATCTTATTCTCAAATGAAACCTAAAATTCTATTTGTTTGTAGCTTCTTTTACCTCCTAAAATCATTCACAATGTCATTATTATTATATAGATTTCAATATATAAATTTTTATCACCTAAATTACTATGCAATTTAAACTTCATTTGTTAAACTAATTTCAACTTCAATTCTATCCAATTCCTAAAACTCTAACTTCTAATTTCACTACACTATTTGTTAAAACATATATTCTATACAATAAAAATTCTTATAAATCTTATTTTCAAATAAAACCTAAATTTCTGTTTGTTTTCAACTTTTTCTAACTCCTAAAATTACTCATAACGTCATTATTATTGTACAAATTCTAACGTATAAATTTTTATCACTTAAATTACTATGTAATTCAAACTCTATTTATTAAACTAATTCCAATTTCAACCTTATTTAACTCCTAAAACTAAAAAAATTATTTTCAAATACACTTTAAGGTTTCTTTCTTCTTCCTTACTCTAAGTTTCTAAAAATACTTCTAGCTTAGTGATAATATATATATTCCTGAATCTACTTCTTTCATTATTAAATTTTTTTTTTTTTTTCCTTTTCATCTTAAAGTTTTTCTTTTAAAAATTACTTTTTTTACTATCTGAAATTGAAAGTAAAGAAAAAGAATACTTCTTGAGACTAATATTTCTAGGTTCAGCCATCTTTTTTACAAACTATCTTTTTAATATTACATTTTAATTGCAAAAAAAAAAATTCGTAGATGCCGAAAGATTGAACGTGCGAAAGGACTACTCCAACGGTACTACTCACGGATTTAAATTAAATTTTATATTTTTTTTAAAATTATATAATTTATGATAAAAAAGTAATATAATATTTTTAAAAAATTTATAATAAAAAATAAATAAAATAAGTAAAAAAATAATATATAATATTTATTATAGTATGTGATGATAATATTTTTTTAAAAGTTACGATAAATAATATTTATTATATTAATGTGATGATAATATTTAAAAAAAAAATAAGATAATAATATTTTTTTTTAAATATAAAATTTATTTAATAAATAATACCACAGAATATTACGTATAATGAAACAAATAGAATATACAGTGATGAACGTCAAACAAACAAAACCTTACTTACATATTTACGAGGGCAATAACGTCATTTCACGCGACCTACGCCTTCGCACACGCCACGTTGTCGATCTGCTCCTGCCCTTCCAAGAGATTGAAGGGCAGGTCACGCCTCCGGCCCGAGCGACGACCATAAATACCACCGCCCGGCGTCCCAGACGGGTAGGTGTCGGCTTCTTCCCTTCCTTCTCCCGGCGATCAGTCCATGGCAGCCAACCTCCAAAGTAGCAGCCGCCTTGCCGCAAGGAGAGCCCTGACCCTTGCGCGTCCTGACCGCCGCCGCTCCCGCCCGGCGTCCGTCTGGTGTGTCGTTGAATCCCATTTGGCATTCCCGCTTCCCCCACTCCACCTCCCTCTTCCTCCTCTTTTCGGCTTCTTTTTTTTTTCTTCTAAAGTCATTTTTAAGCGAGATTCGTATTTTTTAGAAATTAATAAAAAAAAATTTAATGTCATTATGACTATAATAAAAAAATTTAATGTTAAAAATCTAAAAATATAAGATTTTATAAAATCATCTGTCAAAAAATTT
Source organism: Amphibolis antarctica (assembly GCA_024699675.1). Taxonomy (NCBI): domain Eukaryota; kingdom Viridiplantae; phylum Streptophyta; class Magnoliopsida; order Alismatales; family Cymodoceaceae; genus Amphibolis; species Amphibolis antarctica. The sequence goes on along the minus strand of JAMKPZ010005822.1, from coordinate 5,406 downwards.
ATATTTAATTTAAAAAAATTTAAAATATTTTAATTTTTTAACATTTCAACTAAATTTTTTTAAAAAGATTTTTCTTTTTATTAATTTTTGAAAACATGAATCTTCTTCCGTTGATATCATTATTATTATATAAATTTTAAAATGTAAATTTTTATCATTTAAATTATTATATAATTTTAACTTTATTTACGAAATTAACTTTAACTTCTGAAAAAAGTTATCTCTAAATGCCTTTATAGTATTTGTTTAAGATGTAGAATTAAATAGAATAAAATTTATGTTTTTTTAAAAAAATTTATAGATTTTTTATGTGATTTTTGTGTGTAGAATATTAAAAGTATTTAGTAAGACTTCGTTTGATGGTTAAAATTTTTTTTATTATACAAAGTATATATTTTAATCGTGATAAAATAAAAATAAATATTTTTATTGTAACTATAAAAAGTGAAATAAAAAACAATTTCTTATTAAGAGAATCGTGTCTATCTAAAAACAAGTCATCAAACGTTAATTACGTTACAGTACTATTATTTTAAAGTATTATTATAGTACTACTTTAGAAATTAGGATTGTATTTTAATGTTGAAATAAATATACAATATATATATCTATATAATATTTATAAGTGTACTTTCATCTCGTTTGAGATTTAACTTTCGTTAATTTTACGTTAATAGAATTAAAGTTGAAGTTAATTATATATATATAATTAATTTATATAATAATTAAAATAATAAAAATTTATATAATAATAATAATAATAATGTTAAAAGAAATTTGAAGAATCTTTGAACTTTGATTGATATTTATTTATTTATTAAAATTTTATAACGAATAAAATTCACCGGAGAAACTATTATTATTCGAGCTTATCTGCTGCAGTCGCGACACGTCGTGCGGACGAGCATCGGATTAACGACAGCTGCACTTTCTCGTCTGCAGGGGAGCATTCCACCTGTCCACCTACGACAAGAACCCCGACGAGCAGGTCCGACCAGCCGTCACGCCGCCAAACGACGTCGTTCGTCTCGGCTCCGACGGTTACTGGGCCCCGCATCCGAAGACGGGAGTCTTCGGTCCGGCGTTGGACGTGAACGGCGGCGACCGCCGGCGCAGCGTCGGCAGCCATGGGTTTAGGGATGAGGATGACGATGGTGACCGCAGCGGAGGAGGAGGAGGAGGAGGGTCGGTTCTCGATCAGACGATCTGGGTTCGCTCCGTCGAGGGCGTCGACAGGCCGCCGTCGTATTAGCGTGGAGGTGGCGCCGGCGACGCGCCGGTGACGGTGAACGACGATTGCAAGCAGCAGTGAATAAATATATGTGCGCCCAAAACGTTGTTGGTTGGTTCCGAACGGATTCAACTGTTGATCGATCGATGGAAAATATCAAATAAAATGCTAAGACATAGCAGATCCTAAAGAATATTATCATAATCACAACAATACTTGATCCTAAAATTGATTTGATTCAGACTAATAAATGTGGCCACCACAGCACTTTTTCTCATTCATAATTTTTAAAAATATTATTTTAAAATAATTTTGACAATAAAATTATTTACCTAAAATTTACTTTTAAGTAAGAAAGTAAGATCGATAAACCCACTCTAAAATAGAACAGCCTGAAAAGCAGAGCACCTTTACTTCTTCTCCCCTGTTTTCCCAATCTGCCTCTTTTTTCTGATTGAATTGATTCAGAAAACTAAAGAGCGAGTCAGGAGAGAAGGTTCCTGCTCCTGTCAAAGCATCAAACAGGTCGAAGACAAGCTTGGGGAGCTACATTTGAAGAATGCCATGGCTGCTGTTAATCAAGAGGCAATCAAATCTCACCGTCTGATGGGTCCTGTGTATATATTTACACCCAAACAAGCGAGATTATCATCATCATCATCATCATCAATCAAGCGATGAAGGTGACGACGTCGGCGTCGACGTCTCCAGGCAAGTGGGTCTGCCGGGGTTGAAGAGGAAGAGGAAGTTCCTCGACGACACTCTTGGCGACTTCGAAGTAACACTCGCACGACCGGCGTGGATCCCGGTCGCCGGAACTATGGCTCCGATGGACCATCTCCCTCTTGGTGTCGTTGACGCTGCCGGAATAGCGCCAGTCACCGGTCCTCCAGTCGAAGTCGTAGAGAGAAAGGAAGCGATGGCCATTTGCGGCGACGAAGTCGATGGCGTCCAGAATGAAGTCTACCTCCTCCGACGAAGCGTAGTAGCTGAAGCCCACACGCGTGAAGCCCGGCTTGACACCCTGGTAACCCTGAAATATGCAGATTTGTCGATGACGACAGCGCTACGAGTGATCGGCCGGCGATGGAGATTCTGATCGCATACGCACCTTTTCGATGGTGGATCTGAGAAGCTTGGCTTGGGCTGGGCAGATGCCGAGGAGGGCATGGCCGTAGGGGCCGGCGCAGGCGCAGCCGCCGCGCGCTTGGATGCCGAAGAGGTCGTTGAGGAGGATGGTCACGAATCGACAATGCAAGTGCCTCCCACGTTTCGACCCCTCCGGGTAGATCAAGAACGACACGATCGATTGCCGGTCCTCCTCCTCCTCCTCCGCCGCCGCCGCCGCCGCCTTATCACCGAGGACGAAGACATTGGGATTCGCCGACATCCTCTCGACCGCCTTGGCCGCCAGCGTTGCCTCCCTCTCGCGTATCAGCTCGTGCCCTATGTACCGCTTGACACGAAACGCCAACGCCGCCCTGATCTTCTGCACTATCGCCGGCGTGCCGGCGTCTTCCCTTTCCTCGACGTCTTCGCAGTAAAGCGTGTCCTGAGCATGCCCATCGACGAAGGTCCGATCACGATTCAAGGTTGGAGAATGGATTACAAGTCCACGATCATCGATCGAGTTGATCGGCCGTACCTTGTCGCTGTAACCGTTGACGTAGACGACGGTGCCGCCGCCGCTGGTGGACGGAGGCGTATTCTTCAGCCGGTACAGCTCGTCGCTCATCAGGAGGAGCCCTGGACTCCCGGGCCCGCCAAGAAACTTGTGCGGGCTGAGGAACACCGCATCGTAGCCGTCCGATTCACCCGATCTCATCTCGATTCCAACGTACGGACCACTGATTTCAGTCCAAATTACAATAAAAAGTCAAAATTATTACGATACACTTTGTTAAAAATAAATTAACAGAAATTAATTTTTTAAGTAAAATTAAATTAGTCAAAAATAAATTTAATATAAAAATATACAAACATCTCTTAAAATTAACGTGGAAGGTCACTGATTATAAGATGAGATTTGTCATTAGTCACTTCTATTTCCTAAGTTGAAGAGTTAATTTCTAGTATATTTAGAAGTTGACTATGAGATTTTCATTTTTACTTAAGTAAGTTACGTAAATAATGTCTTAAAATTCATCCAATGACATAATAACGATTTAGAAGGAAATGATTTTATTTTATTTTCATTCTATCGAATTCACAGGAATACTAAATGGAGGCTAAAGTGATGTTTTGATGTTAAAAGATTTTTTTAAAATTTTAAAATCTTAAGTTTAAATCTTTATTTTATAAAATTTCTAAGATTTTAACCGTTAAAATGATATTTTAGTAATTAAAAAATTATTAAACTTATACCATTTGATTTAAACTTTTATAATAAAATTATCTTAAAATAATAATTTTTAAGAAAAAAACGAAAAAAATAGAGTATACGTTTGTTTATCTAATTTTAGTTTTAATAACTATAGAAAGTTAAAATTAAATATAATTTATCAAATAATATTAAAGTTACGTAGTAAATTATAAAATAAAAATTTATATATAAAATTATATGTAATAACGATAATACATGTAAATTTACGTTAAAATTGAAAATAAGTAAATAAAGGTGTTGACTTGCCTGCACGCGAAGTCGAAGCAAGCGTAGGCGCCATGCTCGTGCAAAACGCGTGCGATCGCACGTGTGTCGCAGTGGATACCCGTAACGTTGCTGCACGCGGAGAACGACCCCAGCTTCGGCCGGCCGGCGTACTCCGGCGACTCGAGCGTCGTCTTCAAGGCATCAACGTCCACGGCGCCAGATCGGTCTAGCGAGATCTCCACGACCTCGGCGAGGCTCTGGCGCCAGGACAGGAGGTTGGAATGGTGCTCGTAGGGGCCGACGAGCACCACCCAGCGATCCGAGGTCGGGAGGTGGCTGAGGACCAAGGAGCGAAGGATGGGCGGGACGGCGAGGCCCATGACTTCTTGCAGGCGCTTGATGGCGGCCGTGCAGCCGGTGCCGCAGAAGAAGAGCAAGTCGTGGGAGCCGGCGCCCATGCTCCGCTTCAAGTATCGGCTGGCCTCTTGCACCATGTGCGACGTGTGCAGACCCACATAGCTGTCTCCCGTGTGTGTGTTTCCTGTCGCAGTTCATTACACCAGACGAAAAAGTTGAAATATTACCTCTAATTGAGATTAGTGCCTTTAAAAGTATAAAAAATAATAAAAAATTTAAAGTCACATACTCTCCGCAGGGTACTCACCGTAGAATGGATAGACATGAGCACGAAGGTAGTCCTCGACCACCTGCAGGAACCTCCCCGACGCCGTGAGATCACAGTAGGTGATCCGCCGGCGTCCAAACGGCGACTCGAACTCCGCGTCCTTGCCGATCACCTGAGACCTCAGCCACTCCAGCTTACCCTCTGCATCTCCGGCGCCGTCGTCATGCCCAAGCCGCAGATCACCAAAAAGGTCCATACCGCCGTCGTCGTTTGCACCACCACCCTTTCCCGCACCTTCGACATTCCCACCCTCCTCCTCCACCGTCCGGCGAGATTCATGTGATCCACGAATGGCTTCCTTGGGACCAATTGCTGGCCGTGAAGGACGAAGTGGAACGACCATCTCTGTGATCTTAATCTTGAATCTGAACGGCAACGACGGTGGCTACATGTACACACATATATATATATATGTAGACGTACGCTAGCGCCGCGCCGCGTTGGGGATGGAGGAGCCGCGCAACACATGGGCGCCGGCCGTCGCCGTCGCCTTGGTTTCGGAAGAAACCGCCGGACCAAGGACCTGAACGAGTCCAACCGCCGGCCGGACCCTGGCCACGTCAATCCGAAGCACACGTGGAAGCGTCTGATTCGCCGGAACAACGCACCGTCACGTTCTCCTCCGTGTTTGCATTGACTTCGACGTTTTGACCACGGACAACCGTGGCGACATCCTTTTTTTAAAATGAAGATTAAGATGGATTAATTAAAAGTTAAATGTGAAACTACAGGCGACCTAAAAAGAGAAGGATTACGTAGACCTTGAATCAGCGTCGGATTTGGAATTCATGAAGGCCACTTGGATTCCGTAAAAGTTATTAACAAGTAAATGTAACTTTTAGACTATATTTATTACCAAAGTGAAGCAAGATAAGGTAAAATGTTATTTTTTTTAATAAT
>JAMKPZ010005819.1:0-10294 GCA_024699675.1 Amphibolis antarctica | reverse complement strand
AAAAAAAATCCACTCTGAATTATTTTTATTAAACACTACATAATTAAAATCAAATTATTTAAAAAAAATCCACAAACTTCTTTCAAATTTAATCACCGTATTCGTAATTAATGAAAAATTAATTAATTTTTATAAATTAGTTAATACAACAGTTCGAAATATACGTATGTGAGTGAATTTTTAAAGTTAAGGGAGAAAGAGTACACGTCTTTTTAGGTGAAGAGAGAGAGTGTTTTGTTAAAACGTCGATCTTTTAATACGATCGTCTGACCATTTAGCATAAAACACCTCTTCTATGTGTTACAATAAATAGACTACTTTTACGTGGGTGTCATATGTGGGAGTTTTTTTTTCAACGTGAGAGTTTTTTTTTTTGGACACTTTCTCCCTTCATCAAATACCCGTTCAACTTTGATCTAATAGATGCCTATAGAAGTCACTTCTGTCGGCGTCTACAGAACCATTTTACCTTATATATATATATATATATATATGGTTTGCAAATTGTATTAGTCTACGTGTGCCTCATCCCACTGCTTGATATGGAAAAGAAGATTATGTTCGATCATCTTTGGCAAAAGTGCATGGGAACCGGCACGCACGCATGTTCATGCCAATCGCTTTCGGTCTTTAATTACCTGGCTCACCTCGGCCGCTGCCGTTCAACCCATCAATAATGCATACATATACTTGCCAACGAAGGAAGACTGTCGATTTTGCATTCCTTTCCATGCATTTACAAGGATTGGATGGATGGGCATAACACTACTTGCGGTTCACTTTTCCCCACATCTCCACCATATCATCTGGATTTGATTCGAATTAATACTGACATACATACTACGGTGTGGTGCTACTGAAACACACCCACGTTGTCTATATTCACAAAGGACGTGTTCTCCTGATAAATCTGGAAGAATGTGAATCAATGGTGGCCAAGTCAGATGCATGTGCATCAGCAGAAGAGCTAGAGGTGGCCCAGATCATCCTTCCCGGCCGTACACCAGCACTGCTGCGAGAGCCCACATCTCCTGTGTCCTGTGGGTCCTCTTTGCCGTTTCTTCTCTGTAAAACAGTACGTGTTTTGAAATAGTATTCGATGGTTAAAATCAACTTCAATTCTATGCTTTCCGAGAGCATCGAAAGCACCACATTATGGCCAAGCACTGAACATGTGATGATTGGTATGCTGCAGATTGATCATTTTTCTCGTCCATGTGACGTTCCAAACAAATCTTCAGGTCCCATTTTTCCTTTGTTCTGACTGCATGATGATGCTGAAGGGAAAACGGTACATGGGAAAGACGGATATATGTATCTGAACAGAAAGACGGCCATTCAAAAGTTGAAGTAAAAATGATGAAATGGTAACATCTTTTCATCGAAGTCACATGTTTATTTCGAAGCACTGCATTACTTCTATTTTACTGCAAACATCATGATATTAATAGAATCCCAAAGAGTTCCAAGTTTACACGCTGCTAGGCACCCCTATTAATTAAGAAAGTAATTTTTCAGAGAGTATTCTGAAAGAAAGATAGCAAGGTCACGGTAAGAAGGTAGAAAATTCCAAATATGTTCGTTTGTAATTTTACAATCAAGAAAGATATGTCTTATTGTTTCACCACAAATAGATAACCTCTCCAACCCCTTTCTGTTAAATTAAATTTGCTAAATATCGATGAACTGTCAAGAGGAAGGAAATAAATACAGCAAAGCATAATAACATGGAAGAGGTTTGACAGCCTTTTTATTAATGCTCAACTCAAAAACTAGTTGATAAAAAGTGAAAGGCGTTATCTCACCTCGGGGTAACTCCTCAGCTTACCGTCGTTTGTCAATAGCATATATTTGAAAGACGGTGTGTATCTTTTCGAAGCCCTGAAAATCCTTGTCGATCTTCTGGGTTCTAGGGTAGCCATCCAGCTCCCTTGCTCTGGTTGCCACTCTTCTTCAGCCAATCGTCGAGTGACTCTTTTCGATAGCCGCTCGGCTGATTCTGCACCTGAGCCTTCAGTAGACCCACCATCAGTCTCCTAGATTTGCTTGGTCTATTCTCTGGAAATTCGGTTGTCCCCTACCAGCTCCTTGTCTTGCTTGTTCGAAACTCGTGAGGGGCCCCAACTTGCTTCATCCTGCAGCCAGCTCTGGACTTTCGGTTGTCGCTCTTCTTTAGCTAGTACCCAGGTGTTGTTAATTGACTGCCGCCTAGCTGACTTCGCACTACTATACTTGTAGAAGTGCTTCTCTTCAAACACGACGTCTCTTGCACGAACCACTTTCTTGGTTTCGTCATCCCAGAGTCTGTACCCAATGAAGTGCTAACTTCCTCAATTTCGAATACAGTTTATCCCTTTTGTCCTCACTAACATGCTAATAGGATAAACACCTGAACACCCATAGGTGAGAGAGGCTAACCTCCTTCTCACTCCACAGCTCTTCCAAAATTCAGAAGTTAACTAGGACTAATGGCCCTTGGTTTATCAGGTAAGCCATTGTGTGTTGGGGTTAACTGGGATTGAACCGTAAACTATAGTCTGTAGTGTTACGATGAGCCGTAAATTAAAGGTCATAAAGTTACAACAAACTGTAGACTTAAGGCCGTAGAGTTATGGCTAACAGCACAGGCAAGGAGCGATTGGAGGATCGGCCGTCGGAGGCATCCAGGCAGCTGTCGGAGGATCCAGCCAGTCATTGGATTGAAGGGCAACCACGTCAGATCTATTGATGATAAATGTAGATCAACGGTTAGGATTGAATGTACTCTTAGGGTTTTTTGTTGTGTTACTCTATAAATAAAGCATGTTGTAACCCTAAGGAGGAAATGTGTGGCTTGGTGAGAGAAGAGTGGTGGCTGTGTGCATGCGTGAGGAGAGAGAAATGACGCCCATCGATGAGAGTGAGCTGCATGTGTGTGTGAGGAGAGGAGTTGCCGTAGACTTGTAAGTTGGCACTTGTACACATTGAAAGCTTGTGAGCTGAAGCAGCAGGAGTCCCACCATCCTTTCGTGGAGTAGCCAAGTCGCTGAACCACGTAAAACTTGTGTTGTGTATGTTGTTCCTTTCTCTTTCTCTATCCCACCACGTTGGAGAGCACGAGTGCACGAGTGACTAAAGAAGAGGGCTTTTAGGAGTGATCTTACGAAAATCCCAACACCGTGCTAACGGCTTCCACCCAGAACATCTTCAGGAACTTGACATGTAGCCCTCTCGTTCAGCGTCCAGTTCATCCTCTCGGCAACCCCATTTTGCTACGGGGTTCCGAGTACCGTTCAGACTCTCCTGATTCCTTCTTTCTTGCTGAAGTTGATGAACTCGTTGCTATCGTATTCTCCACCGTTATCTAATCTGATGCACTTAACATTTCTTCTTGTCTGATTTTCCACTTTTGCCTTCCACTTCCTAAAAGCTTGGAAAACCTCTGACTTGTGCTTGAGAAAGTGCACCTAGACCTACCGAGTACTATTATCGATAAACTTGACATAGTATTGGAATCTGCCTACCAAGCAGACAGGTGCCAACCCCCACACGTCTGTGTGAACTAGGCCTAGCTTACCTAGCTTTGGCCCATGTGCTGCCCTTGAGAAACTAACTCTCTTCTGCTTCCCCAAGATGCAGCTCCCACAGCTCTCTAGACAGACTTCCTTCAGATCCGAAATCTTTCCGCCAGCTACCAACACCTTCAGTCCCTTCTCGCCCATGTGTCCCAACTAGTAGTGCCACTGCTCGAACACCTCTATGGCGGCTATTGCCACTGTCAACCAGCTTTCTGCCTTGCCTCCCATGAGATACAGGGTTTCGATCCTTTAGTCGGATACAACCACTCAAATACCCTTGGTCACCTTCCACTTGCCACTGCCAAACTTGACATGGTGACCCTCCTCATCAAGCTAACTAACGGAAATCAGATTCTTGGGCAAATCTGGGACGTACCTCACCTCCTGAAGTCTCCAAAGTCCCTACTTTGTTTGGATTTAGACTTCGCCTCATCTAAGAACGTCCAAACTCGAGTTATTGGCCAAGTATACCTTCTGTACTAGCATCTCACGATAATTGTGCAATAGCTCCTTTTAGTACGTCGTATGGAACGACACTCCTGAGTCCGTCACCCATGTGTCGATTGGACTGTCGGCACAACAAATCAAGGAACCTCTTGCATCGTCTGCCAGCACGTTCGACCTGGCTCCCCTGGCGACATCCGCCCTCTTGGGTTTCAGACACTTCAACCGGAAGTGTCCAAACTTCTTGTAGTTCCAACACTTGATTTCCGCACGGCTCTTACTCTTGCCATGTGATTTCTATCAATTGCCAAAAACTCCAACCCCTAGACTTGCTGCGTCCCCTACTCTCCACATTGAGCGCTGATGTCAACGCTTCTCCACTACTTTTTCGATAGATGTCCTCATTCAACACCAAATCTGTAATCTGCCTCATGTCTAGTCTTCTATGTCCTTAGGAATTGCTCACGGAAGTCACCACAGCTAACTAGCTCACCGATAGCGATGACAATAGGATCAACACCCGAACTTCGTTATCAAACACGATCTCTACTAAATCCAACTAAGTTAGTATCGTGTTGAACTCGTTCATATAGTCGGCTACTGACGTTCCCTCCCACATCTTCATATTGAAGAATTTGCACATAAGAAATACCTTATTGGATGCCGTCGGCTTCTCGTAGGTATTGGACAGGGCCCTCATTACGCTAGTCGTTGTCGTCTCCTTGGCAATGTTGAACAGCACGTTCCTTGCCAGCGATAATTGAATCAGCCATAGAGCTTTTCAATCCAAAAGCTCCCACTATTCCTGCTCCATCTTCTTCGGCTTCCTTCCCGATAGTGGTTGGTGAACATCTCTCTAATACAAACTATCTTCTATCTGCATTTTCTAGAAATCGAAATCCTTCCCATCGAACTTAGTTATACTTAGCTTCCGCTCCTTTGCAATCACGTACTTCTTCCGGATGCCAAGTTGACCTATCCAGCTACTGCTTCTCTATAGCCGGATTCCACTCTTCTTGTCAGATGTCATTTGCTCTTGACAACTACCTGCTCCTAGCAGCACTCTCCTTCGAATGCCGCTCTACTCAATCAGGTACCGACCTATTTTTCTTGGTTGCCGACTTCTCCGCCTGTGACTATGTTCCTACTTTGTGTTCTCCAACAACGCTCCCTTCTTGACCTAGAAGCTTTGATACCAGTTGTTGGGAAAATACCGCATGACCTCGTTATGGTCACCCAACGTGTCTCATCGGATTGTGTGTCCCAACAAGTGCATCTCCTTGAATTGCACACCAGGGAAGAACACTCTAGATCTCTCTCTCATAGTTTGTCGTGGTGGAAGAAACAGGAAGGAGGAGGAAGAAGGAAAAGACACACAAATCTACGTAGTTGGCAAAACTGCCTACTCCACGAGATGCTAGTGCTACCTTCATCTTCATGTTGCAAACAAGCTTTCTCACGCAAGAGCTCATTGCACATAGACTCTCCCACTTATGCTGTCACTCCTTATTACAACTCGACATAGTACAACCCTATTTATGGGGTACACATGAAAACCCTAAACTTAGCATACAAAGGGACCCTCGAACACATCGCCAGCCGATAGCCATAAGGACACATCTAGCAACCGAGACCTGCTATCGCTTGCTAGTTGCCTCTAGTCACTCCTGATCTCCAGCCGGCTGCCACTGGAGCAACTCGACCATTGGTACACCTGGGTCAGCTATCGCCTAACCAATCGGGTCACACTACCCACTCTATTAATCTTCGACTCCCGCCTTTTTGTACCTATACACCGATTCATAGATTTAGCTCCATACACCTACAGTCGTAAACTTAAGTCGTAGATTTAAGGCCGTAAGGTTAAGGTCCCACACACATACTCTTGGTTCATTGCACAACTGGATCCTCGATACGTGATTGTCGCCTTGTGAACCTAGCTTCCTCTTGCTCTCTGGCAGAAGTCCATCTTCACTCTACAACCTTGACACTTCGACACCCGGTTCCTACCACGCGATTGCCGGCTAGTGGACTCGGCTTCCTCCTACTCTCTAGCGGAAGACCTTCTCCACACTTTGTAGCCTAAACATGAAAGAGCTCCACCAACTTTTACAGGAGCAAACCCAATGGATGCCCAACATCGGTAAAGCTCGCCCCCCTTGCAACCTACACTACTAGTTGATTCCTATAGTGTTAGCCGACTAGACGATTCAAGGAGGAGCTTTCTAGCAAGGTGGCGAGGGGGGGGGGGATTTTTGGGAGTGGAGGTCTCTATGCAGAAGGGAGGAGGATTTTTTGGGTTCACAAATTTGGGGAGGTCAGGATGGGTCTGCATCCACCACTGCCTTTGTCGTTGCCTCCGCCACTTTCAAATGTTGCACCCTAGCCACCTGACTAGGTAACGACCGATCCTCTGCTTGCTTCCCCTTTCAGCTAAACATGCACCCATGTGCATGACCTCAACCAAAGCTGTTGGACCCATCCTCGTTGTCGTCCACAACCTCTGATTGAAAAATCATCCATCGAGGCGAGGGTGCATCTAAGCACCCTTCCCCTTTTCTCCTCTTCCTCGAAAAGCTTGTGGGCCACCTCGTCTATCCACTCCAAGCTATAGACCACTAGCTCCTCCAAGCTCGTTGACCACCCACACACTGCTTGGTCACTACTTGACTACATCACTACCTCCTCGCAAGCTTGCTGATTGTCCACGCAGTCATACCTCCATCGGTACAACGAAAGCCCAAATCGTTATAACAAATTATCCGCTGGTGTATCAAAGCTTTGAGCCCACGCACCTCAACCAATCGTGCTGTCTGCACTCCACTCAGCTGCACCACCTGCACTTTGCTTGGCCGCACCGCCTTCACATCGCTCGATCGCACTACCACACACTTCCTAGGAAGTCTTTTTCCCCGACTCTAGTTGCTAACGCTCACCACCCAACTAGCTCAGGCCACTGCCTTCCCTCTAGGTGAAATCATGAAATCATTTTGTATCATGCCCCATGTTGCATGAAAGTCTTATGCTTTTAAATTCAGTTAATCTCATGCATTCACATGTCATGCATCATATGCATTCCTGTTTGAGTTTTCTATAGATTTTTAGTCTATTTGCATATAGACTAAGCCTATTAGTCCTTTTATTGGGCCTAAAAGCCTAACATCTCTCTGGGCCCCCAATGTACCCAGAACCCCATCTCTCATATTTTACACTTAGAATGCACTAGTGCATCACATACATCAACACCTATTAGATCACTTGAGAGGCCAATACAGTTGGGTGTGTGGGGTGCCTAATACCTTCCCCACACGTACTTGGAAAACTTACCCTGAACTCTTTGGTTAGACCCTAAGTGAGCCTTAACTCCTAAGCGTGGTGTCATCTACAATGAAACATGTATCGTATAGGTTTTCCTAGTTTAGCCTTCATTTAAACTAAATGGCAACTCCTCGTTGAGCTCCAAAGGTCCATTCACCCTAACCCAACCGGCCTGGGTCTTTGGAGGGCACCACTCGTCCTCTTAAAGCCCATGGGCCTGGTTTGGAATGTTCTGTGGCATGAGAAAAATCTATGTTACAGCTTATATCTAGAGTATTTTAGTAATTTAATATTATTTAAAATCATGTGGATATTTAAATATTTCAATATAATAAGGTGTTATAAGTTTTGGACAATTTAAGCTCATATAAAAGAGCAATTAATTTATTTTGTATGTATAATACGAATTTTGGTTAGTCTTGATTTAATATGAAACTTATAATTTGTGAGTTTTAATTAATATGAAACTTATTGTTTTAATTTAACTTAAGTCTATATTTAGGTGAGGCTTATAGATTTTTGATGATGTAAAATTTCATCAATTTAAATTTTGATTTAGTAAATTTACCTAAGTTTCAACTTAATATCCTTTTATGTGAAACTTAATTGAATTCTAATTTAATATGAATTTTGATTATAAAATTTCAATTTTACATGAAACTTAGTTAATTTTAAATTTTATAAATTTTTTTGGGGTATGAGTTGCAGCTCTATACACTTATGCAAAGTTCGGTTTAATAAGGTTTTATATTTCTTTTGTTTTTTAATATTCTTTCAGTCTGCACCGGATTGACTTTGTTTGTGTTTACTTCGTTTTCGTTTTGACGATTGGACTGGGCTAGGCCCAACTCCAATTTGTTTTTAATTGTTCGGACCAGATGAACGTTTCAGCCCTGTTTGTTATATCATATCATTTTTACACATCAAACGATATATATGTATACACATTATTATATACATGATCTGTCATATGCATATTATATATTTGAATATATGTATAGCATATGTATACATCTTAATTTGTATATTTGAAATATCTACATTAATGTATTTCAAATTTGACTTCCTTATGTATATATATTATTTTGGATTTGAAAATTTCAAATATACATATATAATTGAATATTGCAATATTTTATACAAAAGTATTTGCAAAATTTAATATAGACATTTCTATGTCTTAATTGTATCCATTTTTAATATTTTCATATCTTATGTATGATACGGTTTGACTTAGATTAGTTTCAATGTAAATTTTTATATCGGTGATGTATAGGTTATTCCTATATATATTTTTTCTTTTATTGTATCTTTATTATTCTCGTTAAATATATATATATATATATATATCCATAATTTATTTATTTCATTTATCATATTTTTATTTTAATTTATATGTATATATTTATTTATTTATATTATATACTTTCTCCTCTTCTTTGTATTTTTTTCTCTTTCTTCCACGAATGTCCTAACACTCATTTTTGTTGGGAAAAGCGACCTAAATATTGAAAACAAGCAAACCACAAGCAATACACAAGGCACACAGGATTTATCGTGGAAAAATGTCTTAAAAGGAGGAGATAAAAAAAAACCACGGTCCAACCAAATTCAATCGGCACTAATCTCAAAGGGTTACACAGTTCAGATCAAATCAACAAACACTCAACATGCATCTGTATCATCCAAAAAATCAATGGAGAAAAACATCACAATGCAAACTGATTAACCACTGTAACACTGACCCATTGATCACTGCTGATCAACCCCAAAGCAGTGTTTTCGGTGGACCATTGAACTGCCAGTCGAAGGGTGGATGAACCACTGTGTGGAAGGTTTGCTTCACGCATGTCTGCCAAGTGAAGGACGTCGGACACCGCGATCCCTGTCGAGAGGTCATGCGCACGAATCCAGGAGCTTCGCAACCTCCGTCCGCCGTCTGTGGAAGACGAACCCGACAATGACCCTATCACTCCCAGCACAGGCAGACTGCACGCAGGTCGTCGATCGCCGGAGCCTCCTCGCGCGGAACCGAAGCCCTCGATTTCGCCCCCTTTCGCACGCCCAGTTCTTGCCCTCCTTCATGCGCATGTTGTCTCCGGGTTCGTCTGAAGAGGGTGATTGTTTTTTGCTCAATCTAAATTGAGCTGCTAGAGGGGTACTCATAGGTTTAGCATCATTCATACCAAATTTTTGAAGTACCTTTTCAATGTACTTCTCTTGTGATAAGAACAATTTCCTGGAATTTCTGTCTCTTGTAATTTCAATTCCAAGGATTTTCTTAGCCGATTCCATGTCTTTCATTGCAAAGGACCCATTCAAGATATTCTTCAATTCTGCAATCTTTGATTTGTTCTTGCCTATAATCAGAATATCATCTACATAGAGCAACAAAACAATAAAATCTTCAGGAGAAAAAGATTTAACAAAAACACAATGGTTGGTACTACACTTCCTATAGCCGTGCTCCCCCATAACAGAATCAAATTTCAAATACCATTGTCTAGGGGCTTGTTTCAAGCCATAGAGACTTTTCTTTAGCCTGCATACCATGTTTTCTTTTTCTTGGTCAACGAACCCCTCTGGTTGCTCCATATAGATCTCTTCCTCCAATTCCCCATGAAGGAAGGCGGTCTTCACATCCATTTGCTCAATCTCCAAATCTCTACTAGTTGCTATGGCAAGGATTGCCCTAATAGAAGTCATCTTCACTACAGGTGAGAAGATTTCATCAAAATCAATTCCCTGCCTTTGAGTGAAGCCCTTTACAACTAGTCTGGCTTTGTAGGTTGGATGTGAACTGTACTCCTGCTCTTTGATTCTGTAAACCCATTTATTCTTGAGTGCTTTCATACCTTCAGGTAGCTTCACCAATTCATACGTTTGACTGTCATGCAAGGAACTCATCTCATCTTGCATGGCATCCATCCACTCCTTAGCATCATTCCCTTCCACTGCTTCTGCATAGCACTCAG
>JAMKPZ010005818.1:0-12019 GCA_024699675.1 Amphibolis antarctica | reverse complement strand
CTATGCACCTGTGAACAGCTACACCTACCAGATGAAGCATCTTCCATGTGTGGCCCTTTTGCTTGACTAATAGTGTCAGCTCCTCTGTGTGCAATAGATGGCGACCTCCACATGATCGCATATAGATGGCGACCTCCACATGGTCGTGTAGTCCATGACCCTTCCTTGCAGTTGCGCACAGCCAGTGACCTTTGCGGTTGCGCATAATCGGCAACCTCTCTGCACAGTCGCACATAGTTAGCGACCTTCCTCATGCAAACCCTAACTTCGTACGCCCATGGATGATGTGTCTTCCTTGCGCACAAACGTCAACAGACAGTGCACCTCCTGTGTGCACGATAATCGACGAACAACACACCTGTGCACACGATCGTTGATGGACAACGCACCTCCTATGCACAAGAATGCCGGCTGGCATTCAATCTCCTTTACACGTGATGGCCAGTAAAGTTTCTCCTTGAAAAACCCTAGCCACCAATAGTCCTTCACCCAATCTTCTCACCTCTCAATGAGGCTTTGATACCAGTTGTTGTGATCGCACATGGGAAGATCGAAGAATGGGAGAGGAAGAATCAAGATCAATCACACAAGAATAGGTAGATTTTGTGGTTCGGTAGGAGCCTACTCCACAGGCTTTTCGGTGGCTCTCTTCACTATCATCACACTAAGGTTTTATAAGTTACAACATATATATAGGGTATACAGAAAACTCTAATAACTCATTAAGCCCAATAACAACTTAGGCAAATAAAGGAGACTTAAAACTTAAATAGTCTCTACACATATAAATTCAACAAGAGCTCCTCAATTCTTCTTAAGGCACAACGTAGCACTTATACGTACGTGTCAAGTGTGACCCTTGGTCATATGGTAACAAGCTTTCGGTCATGACCTACTTGTCATGGTAAAACGCGAGGTACCTCCTCAAACACGGACGACTTAGTTGGGACACGCAGGGAGCAACACATGTTGGGCACTCAACAATCTCCCCCAACACGTGTACATGTAGAACGCACTTGTTGAGACTCAAATATGAGACATCTTGCCTTTGATACTACTTTTTAGGATTTGGTACTGCCACTAAGTTAAAACCTTGAGGCAATAACAAGAGTTACTCAATTCCTTTTAAGGTACAACGCAACACCTACAGGTTCGTGTCGAATGTAACCTTTGGCTATTCAGTCTCTAGCTTTTTGTCATGGCCCACTTGTTATGGTAAAACACAAGGTACCTCCTTAAGCATGAACAACTTAGTTGGGACATGTGGGAAGCAACGTGTGTTGGGCACCTAACATGGTGGTGGGTAATCAGACCCAATTTCGTTAGTTCATAATAGTTAATATAAATGGTAATCCTGTACTTGTAGGAAAATACTTTTGAACATAAAGTGGTTGTATGTCTTTTTGAGATCCCGATTGCCTCTTGAATAGTTGAATAGTAGTCTTATTTTCATCCATTTGGTGAAAACCCTAGTTTTTCACCATTGATTGAAGGAGATCTTGGGGCAGGGCATACCAACATCAATACAGCCAACGAGCTGGTTCAGCCCATTACAGGCCATGTACTACAGCCCTGTTTTTAGGGTTGTTGCCCCTCCTACCACTGGATGCATTAAGAGTGGTCTCCATGCGTCAACAACTACTGCTTAGCCTTAGACAAGGTTGAATTTCTACTAGTATTGCCTTCACATACTTTGAAGGTTTTCTATCGCTATTGCTACTTCCACATCTCTTGAAGGCTATCTGTGGTCTTGCCCGTGATCATATGCTGTTGCATTGCCACAGTGGTTTGAATTCATTGCACATCTATGAATGACATCTCCAGGACCCCAGGTTCTAATGACTGTTTTGAATTGCTAGAATTAGAAGATTTCAAGATAGCAGCCTATGTATTCTCTTTCGAGTGCTGGGATGATGTTCTAGTCAAACTCATATCTCCTTAGGCAATTCAAGGCCATCATATAAAAATAGGACTTCCAAAAGCTTAGTAACTCTTGGCATCACCTAGTAATGGTTAAAAGATGGTAAATATGCTCTGAGTTATATATTTCATCTCCTTGGTTGGAGGAAAATAAGGCAATTGTTCACTCAAATATTGAAGGAAATTGTACTTAAATCAAGTGAAGATAAAGTTACAAATAATGTTATTCTTTGTAATATAACTGTGCTCGCCATATTTAAGATATGCATGTTATGACCGTACACATTGGTACAGGTCTACCATCCTCTCTTGGCATCCTTCAAGTTATCATCATTGATGGAGAAGATAACTTCCTTGAAGGTGCACACAAATTTTGTAATTTCCTTGTATAGTTATTGTGCACTTTATTTGGAAATTAAATGCATAAAATATAATTAAATCTTCTAACATTTGCTTTGTGGATAAAATCGTGCAATTTAGCATGTCTTCCTCTAATCTTCAGGCACAATCAGATATTTTACCAAGGGAAATACATTCGATCAGCCTTGATCCATCTTGCCCTTATCAGTTATCATTTCATCTTAGTGATGGCTGGTAAGTTGCCCCAGAAAAAAGTTTGCATTTCTGATGGTTTATCTATATAATTTCAACTTACATTCTTGAACCTTTATGCAGGTCTGGAGTATTGAATATGAATATTCTCGATGTGACTCACATACATTGTCCTCCACCTGCTTGGTTGGTCATAAAATCAAAATATAATATCTTTAGAGAATTTTCTTTATATTTAATGGGTTTGAATTTAATTATTATCATTTGCTTCTTTCAATAGGGAGAGCATGGAAATGTATGCTAATCTTTTGGATTCACGTAAAGCGTCATGGCTATCAACTTCTTCGGTGTGAATATCTTACGTCACCTGATTAATAGATCATTATTTTGTGGTTATGAGATTCCTTCTTGAGTTGTTATTTTATTATTTTTTAATTTTCTGCAGATATATGCAGTACCATGCCATTCTGATCATGGGATATACCTGCTTGACTTCCATCCAGATACAACCTCAGCTTGCCATGTAGATTTCTTGTGAGTTTTCACTTGTTTGTTGTCAACACCTCAATTAAAATATTTACTTTTCCATGTGAGCTTTCTCTTTAATGCATGATTGACATATATTTAGCAATGGGTAAAAGACCATCGGTTGATTTTAATATAAGGATCAAGCGATTGGTTGTGTTTAAAAAAGATAAAGGGGTCTGATCAAAAAAGAAAGATAAAAGTGTAAAAGAATTTATTAATATTGTACTGCAATACTGGTAACAAATCCAAAATTTTTCCACACACTAATAGAAAGTGACAAAGAAATTTGTTAGGATCACCCTAATATGATTTTTGTGAGATTAAGGATCTAATTATTACCTTAATTACAAATCAAAAATTACACACATTGTTATTATTGATTTAGTTGTGTTGAAAGATCGATTTTAGTGGAAGAAAGAAGAAGAGACAACAAGATTTTTACGTGGTTTAACCGAAGCTTACTTTATGGGTGTCTCTAGTGTTTCTTCACTATCTTATCTCTAATTTATAGGTTACAAGAATATTTATATGGGCACATTAAGGAAATCCCTAATAACTCATTAGGTTGAATAAACTCAATAATGACTTAAGAAAAAGTAAGAGACTTAAACAGTCTCCACACATACATAAGCTCAACAATCTAAGCTCAACAATCTCTCACTTGGAAACTACTATAAATTTTTCCCATCGAAGAACTTATAACCTAGCCACCATGTCATGCCTCCATTCTTCAAGTAACTTAGAGGCCAACTAAAGTCATGCACAACCTTAGTTTCTGAGTGTTCATAGTTTTGGTCAACATGTCTAATGGATTTTTACTTCCTAATATTTTCTACAAGTTCAAATTTTCTTCTTCAATCAATTCTCTGATGAAGTGGTATTTTAACTTGATATACTTGATTTTACTTTTGTAGCTTGAATTTCTTGTTAAATAAACTGTAGTCTGACTAAATGGCATTAGGGACTTAATCCTAAGTGAGGACATTAGAAGAAAATCCAATAAAGAAGCATCATCCTCAACATTGAGTGTTGAATGTAGAGGAAGAAATCAGCCCAAAGGAAGGAAGTCCTTAGGAAGGTCTAAATCCAGAGGCACTAATAAGAACAGGAAAGACATTTAATGTTGAAATTGTGAGAAATAGGGGCATTTTAGCTCTTAGTGCAAGGTTCCCAGGAAAAACAGCAAAGGGAAGGTACTCAAGGGAGTTAAAGCAAATACTCTCTCAGAAGGATCTAATGAAGTCCTAGTCTACTATGTTGATAGTTCGATTAACTCTTGGGTGCTGAATTCAGGAGTTTCTTTTCCCACAACTTACAGAAAAGAATTACTCCACAACTAGTGTAATACCAATGAGGAAGGTGTACCTTGCTAATGATACAAGTTTGAATGTATTAGGCAAAGGTGAGGTTCATATTCAAACTAAGCAATGACTATGGAAATTACAGGAAGTTAGATATATTTCTAATTTTGCCAAGCATTTAATTTCATGAATTATTTGGATAATGAAGGTTATCATGTCAACTTTAGTGATAACTAGTGGAAAGTAATCAAGGTTGCAAGAGTCATAGCTACTGGATGCAAGACAGGCAACTTATATCTCACATCAAACCAAGAAGACTTCATTGCAACAGCGAGTAGCATTGATGTTATGGTACAATAGAATGAGACATCAGTGAGAAAAGACTGAAGATGTTAGTGACCAAGGGAAAATTGTTGTTAAGTGTGAAGATAAACTCAAGTTGGTTTGGAACTTCTAAAGTGAACGGTGGTAGGTTGGTTTAGATGCTCCAAAGGATAGTCGAACAGACTAGGAAAAAATCTTATAAATTAAGGAATTTGGGAAAATCGATATAACGATTTTACAAAATCGTTGTAATGAATTTTGAATTTCAAATAACACTTTGGAAAGTTTTTGAAAAAATATTTACTTAGAAAATTAATCTAGGAAAATCCGTAATTTTGGATACTTGAACTTCTTAAGTTTGGAGGTGAACATAACCAGTTGGTGAACTACTTAAAAATTCTTTATATACTTTTATTTCTACATTCTCATTATTGTTTCCTCAACAAATCAACTATTTACACATTATTTTATTTCGAAATTCGTACTCGATTTTATTTTGAATTATTTGTTTCACTCACATCGTTTTTATCTTTCATATTTCGTTTACTTTGTATTTTTGGATAAATTCGTACGAAAATCATTTAAAATTAGAAAAATCACTATTCACCCCTCCTCTAGTGGCCGTGATCGATCTTAATAATTGATATCAAAACCTAAGTCGTTTATTGTTAATTTAACAATCATATAAATACATATGACTACTAGAATTATCGATAGTCAAAACATCAATAAACCATCATTTTTTAATAGCAATAACTATAGTTATTGGAAATATAGGATGATTTTTTTCCTCAAATCGTGTAATGTGGACTTGTAGAATGTTGTGATCAATGGTTTAGAAATCTCTACCACTCTCTATAATGAGTAAACTGAGGATTAAAAGAAGTTGGTTCAACTAACGTTAAGGGAATAAATAAGGTTTCTACTTGCACAACTGCAAATGAGGCTTAGAGGTTGCTGGAGACTATCCATGAAGGTACCTCCTAAGTCAAACGGTTTAAAATAAGTTAAAATAAGTATGAAATGTTTAATATGGTAGAAAATGAGTCAATTTCTAATATGCATTCAAAATTTTGGGATATCATAACCGGCTTTAAAAGCTTTGGAAGGGAAATTCCTATGTAGGAACATGTTTAAAAAATTCTGAGGAGTCTTATTGATGAATGGGAAAAGAAGACTATAGCTATCATAAAAACAAAAGATCTATCATCATACACACTCGAGGAGTTGATTGGAAATCTCACTGCATAGGAGGTACAACTTAAAGTTGCCCAAGATGAAAAGTTGAATCTGCAAAGAAGATAGAAAAGAAAAAGGAAATTACATTTCAAGTTGACTCGAGTGACAATGGATCGGATAGCGATATTGATGTGGTGCTTCTCATAAGAAAATTTCAAAAATTTGCTAGGTTTAAGAAACACATGAAGAATGCTTCAAATGATGGATCCTCTCATTACTACATTTGTAACCAAAAAAGTCACATAAAGAGGTATTGCCCATTACTGAAAAATCAACATAGAAAGGAGGAAAAGAAGTTCAAGAAGTATGAAAAATTCAGAAAGGCTTCAAGGCAACGTAGGATGAACTTAGTTCGTCAAGCGACGATAAATCAAATATCTTAAAGAAAAATCAAGTGAACGTGTGCTTCATGGCACAAGAAGACAAGATACACTTCGATTTACAAAACTCTATTGATAAAGGTACTTGTAATTATGATGAACTTATGGATACATATTTTACCATGTACGATAAGTATAAAGAACAAAAGATTGTTGAAAAATGAAACTTCTTGTGTTGATAACTTGCAACAAGAAAATGATAGGATTTTAATTGAAATTGAAAAGCTTAGAAAGGAAAATAGAGCTCTAATAGAAAAAAAAAAAATACTATATGCATTTCTGAACTTGAAAAGGAAAACAATTCTTTGTATGATATAATAAGTCGACTAGTAAAGGAAAGTAAAGATTCCTTTAACCAGAAGAGCAAGATTGATTGTTATGATTTGAGAGAAGAAAATGTTATGCTGAAAAATAAAATTAAACAATTATTAAACAATACATTTAGAAACAATGTATGCAATAGAGAGCATATGCATAAATGCACTCTGTGATGTGATGGGAATTGAACATGAATTCTCTTGCTCTAGAACTCTTCAACAAAATGGAGTAGTTGAGAAGAAGGATAGGAGTATTTAGGAAATGACAAGAATACTGCCAAATGAAAGTAATCTTCTTAAATATTTGTGAGTTGAAGTTGTACACACATCTTGCTACATAATAAGTAGAGTTCATATTAGACCAATTTTAAAGAAAACTGCATTTGAATTATGGTATGATAGAACTCCTAAAATTTCCTATTTTAAAATATTTAGATCAAAATGTTATGTATGAAATACAACTGATCACAAAGATAAATTTGATAAGAAAACTTAAGAAAGAAAATTTGTAGGGCATTCAATCACTAGTAAAGGATATAGAATATACATTGAATAGGATAAGAAAGTAGTTGAATCAATACATGTCACATTTGATGAGTTTCTAGATGAGAATAAAAAACATTTGCATTGATAGTGATGAAGAAACTGACATTATTGAAAATTACAAAGAAGAAAACACAAAACTTGCTAAAGAGTGGAAATATTCAACAAATCACCCATCAGAACAAATAATGGGAGATATTAATAAGGGTGTACAAAATAGAAGAAAAATTGTTGAAGAATGTAGATATTGTGCATTTGTCTCTTTAATGGAGTCCAAAAATGTAAAAGAAGCATGTGAAGATGAATATTGGATAAATGCAATGCAAGAAAAATTAAATCAATTTGAAAAGAATAAAGTTTGGGAACTAGTAGAAAGGCTCTTTGATCAAACCATTATAGGAACAAAATGGGTATACAGAAATAAACTAGATGAAGAGGATAGAATAGTTAGAAATAAGGCTAGACTTGTTGCACAAGGATACAATCAATAAGAAGGTATTGACTATGATGAAATATTTTCTCTTGTAGCTAAACTAGATTCAATAAGAATGATATTAGCATATGCAAGTCATTACAATTTCATTATGTATCAAAGGGATGTAAAAAGTGCATTCCTAAATGGAATTATTTAAGAAGTTTATGTGAAACAACCTCTTGGATTTGAAGACTTGGAACATCTAGATCATGTCTTCAAGCTTAAGAAAGCCCTTTATAGAGTAAAGGAAGTTCCAAGAGCTTGGTACGAGAGGCTAAGGGATTTCTTAAAATAGAATAGATTTGATAAAGGAAAAGCTAATAAGACATTGTTTATCAAAAATGAAAACAATGATTTATTATTAGTATAGATCTTTGTAGATGATATTATTTTTAGATCAAATAATGAGAAGTTTCTCATGATTTTGGAAATATCATGAAAAATGAATTTGAAATGAGCATGGTTGAAGAACTCACTTTTTTCCTTTGACTTCAAGTTAAATAAACACAAAATGAGATATTTGTAAGCCAAGAAAAATATTGCAAAGAGTTAATCATGAAGTTTGATATGAAAAATAGCAAAGAAATTGAAACACCTATGGGAATGACTACAAAGTTGGACGTTGACCTAAAAAAACCAAAAGTAGAAGAGAAAATATAGGAAAATGATTGGATCATTACCATATTTAACAGCTAACTGTCTAGATGTCATATTCAGTGTGTGTGCATGTGTAAGATACTAGAGTGATCTAAGAGAAGCACATTTAGTGATTGTTAAAAGAATACTTTGGTATTTAAAAGGAACAACTGAGTATGAATTATTTTATCTTAGAGATGGATCATTAGAACTTATTAGTTACTGTGACGTTGATTTTGGAGGATCTAAATCTGAGAGAAAAAGCACAAGTGGAACATGTCAATTTCTAGGACAATCGTTAATCTCTTAGTGTAGCAAGAAACATAACTGTATAGTCTTGTTTACTACTGAGGCTGAGTATGTTGCTGCTACTCTTGGGTATGCTTAAATACTATAGGTACAACAAACTATGAGGGATTATGACTTAAATTACTTTGAGATAGATTTATTTTGTGATAGTACAAGCATACTTTGAGATAGATTTATTTTGTGATAGTACAAGTATACTTTGAGATAGATTTATTTTGTGATAGTACAAGTATTGTAAATTTATCAAAAAATCCAATTGAACATTTAAGAACTAAGCATATTGACATAAGACATCATTTCTTAAGAGACAATGTTGAAAAAGGTAACGTAAGATTAATGTATATTGATACAAGGGAGCAATTAACAGATATATTTTCAAAACCTTTAGATGTATAACAATTTATTAAGCTTAGGAGAAGTCTAGGAATTTGTTGTTTGAGTGATATTGTTTGAAAAGTGGTTGAAGTATTAATTTCAAAAATGAAAAAAAAATAAAAATGGAACAACGAATCTTAAATCGTTGTAACAAATTACTATAGATACGGAAGTTTTGTTGAATACTTAGCTAGAAAACCTTTGCATCCAGAGGAAATTTCGTAAATTGTCAATTTTTATTATAACGAAACCCTGTTTTCATTATATGGATTTTTAGAAGTCACAAAAATATATAGAATCGTTATAACAAATTTTAATTCGTTATAATGAATTGATTGCTAGCTCGATTTAAGGCCAAAATACACTAGTGTAACAGTAAAACGTTATAATGATTTAGAAAATCATTATAACAAATTCTCCAATACTGCAAGAGTATAAATAAGACTAAAAGAGGCAAAAACTCATTTTCCCAGTTGATTTCATCGCAGACCTTTGCACTCAAGGTGGATCTGTGTCCGAAGGCTATTCACAAGACGCCGTTTTTGAGAAAAACAGATTATTAGGGTAAGATTCGAATCTATCATCTCATTTTTAGGTAGATTTTCAGACCTTAACGTTAGATTTCGAACTTTTCTAAATAGGGCTATTGAAATTCGAGTTTTCTTGGAAGATATGTGTGATTTGATTCAAACAAGCTCAAATCTTTGTGTTTTTTGTGAAAGAATCGAAGATTTTTGATGAGTTTCGTGGTTTTTTGTCAAGATCTGAAGATTAATGTGTGCTTTTAAAAGAATGTCTAAGAAAATGCTACGTGTTCTTAAGGGAAAAGGGAAGGAAACTCAATCTTGCGTGTCAAGAGAAGAAGAACAAATCTTCATTGGTGAATCGAGTGGGAGCTCCTTTCCCACAAGGTTTTTTAGAAATCAAAAGGCAAAAGAAGTCTTTTATGAAAATTTTTTTGGTAAAGAAATTGTGTGGTAGATGTGTAAATTTTTCTAGAATGGAGGGAATACAAAACATTTTTGAAGTGCAAGGGTTACTTCAATTCTTACATCCTCCACATATTAATGTGTCTTGACGCAATTTCTATGTTTTATGTCAATATGAGAGACATTGATGGAGGTTTTGATAGTTACATCAATGGATCTCACTTTGTTATTACTCAAACCATTTTAGAGACTCATATTAGCTTATTTAATGAATGAATAGATGTTACATTGCCTACATATCATTATTCTTTCACTAATGAAGACATGAATATTGTGGTTAGTGATATAGTAAAAGGGGCTAGAAAGATTGATAGGGTTGCAGATCTGAATAAAGAAGTCAAAATCATTGCTCACATCTTGTCCACAAATGTGTTCCAAAGAAAGGGATAGAATGATGAATTAAATGAAAATACTCTCAGGGCCATCTATTGC
The DNA here is from genome assembly GCA_024699675.1 of Amphibolis antarctica. Lineage (NCBI taxonomy): Eukaryota > Viridiplantae > Streptophyta > Magnoliopsida > Alismatales > Cymodoceaceae > Amphibolis > Amphibolis antarctica. The sequence goes on along the minus strand of JAMKPZ010005818.1, from coordinate 1,699 downwards.
ATAATGGAAGGGTTGAATGTAAATTCGGCTGTCGCAATTCTACATTGCATTGGGCGAGTAAAATCAAAACCCTTCTATGGAATGAAGTTGATGGTTTTGTTTCAAGCTCTTTGACTAGATCTAAATGGCATAAAAAAGACACAAGTGACCTCCACTACAATCACCTACAATAATATATTCAGAAGCTCTAGGGACACTATATCTACTAGATAGTTGGCATCATCCTTTCAACCACCAATGATTAATGAAGATGATGAAAATGCTATTAAGAGCTTGGGAAGAGAAATCAGTAAATTAAATGACTACATGACAGAAGGATTTGTTAGACAAGAAGAAGAAATAAGAGGATTAAGAAATTACATGGACTCTCACTTTCGAGAATTAAAAGGTTACATTAATCAGAACTTTAGGGAGTTGAAGTCATACATGGATTTAAAAACAGAACAAATATTAGTAACACTACAAAATTTGACAGTTAAAGAAAAAACACAGGTTGCACATATGGACGAGGATGCTCCATCCCATTAGCGTTGCCTACTATTTCCTTCCATGTCTATTTGAACTATTTTGTTTGCTTAAATGTATGCCAAAATGATTATGACAATTATTAAACCTTATATTGAAATTTATGAATTTTAAAATATTAAACTTACTATGCTTCACACACATTCTTTAGATAAGAGAAGTTCTTTGTGCAGGGGGAGCTTTCTTTCAGGGGGAGCTTAGATTGTTTTAAGTGTTTTTATCTTGTAAAAACAAGAGGAGCATGTTGTAATTTACCTTTTTCATGAATGTCAAAAAGGGAGAGAAAAATGTAAGTTGTGGAGATATGTTGTAATAAATGTTGTATGTGTTGCATTAGGTGCTTAAACAAGTACCTTCTTAAGATGTTTGTGGAGTGATTTTGACATTATCAAAAAGGGGGAGATTGTTGAGAACTTATCATTTATAGATTTTGATGATGTCATATAACTTAATATGAAGAAAATGAAGATACGAAAGAATCAAGTCAAAGCTACAATGTCATGATGAAAACGTGTAAAAGAAATTTCAGAAATTAAAGATGAAAGTGTTGAAGCTAATGAAAATAAATCACGAGTATACACATTCATTTAAAAATGTTTGGACACTAGTATAGGTCACTCACAGGCCAAAATCAATATAACGATTTGAAAATCGTTATAACAATTCACTATTCATATGACAGATCACACAATTCTACATTTGAGAAAATCGTTATAATGATTTTTGATTATGTTCCAAAACTTAGGAAACATTTTGAAAAATAAGTTCATTACAAAAAATCTCATAAATTAAGAAATTTAGGAAAATTGGTATAACGATTTTACACAATTATTATAATGAATTTTGAATTCCAAATAACACATTGGAAAGTTTTTGAAAAAATATTTACTTAGAAAATTAATTTAGGAAAATTTGTAATTTTAGATACTCAAGAAAAATTGGTTAGGAAAATTTTTGAAAAGATTTAGTTGTTAAGATTAGATTTGAAAAATCCAAGATTTGACACGTAGGAAAATCATTATAATGATTTTGAAAACGTTATAATGAATTTGTTGGTACACCCATTTGGTATAACAATTTGCACTAGATTAAGTTAAGTTTGGATCTATAAATAGGGGGGCTTAATTCATCATTTTTACACACCTTTTATTCATGATTTTTCACTCCTTCTCAT
>JAMKPZ010005817.1:0-12540 GCA_024699675.1 Amphibolis antarctica | reverse complement strand
AATATAAAAATTTTCAGACTGTCGCCCCCCCCCCCCCCCCCATACCTAAGTCTGACATTGTCCTCAATGTATAAAATTCAATGAACATAAACTCCAAATAATAGACTAGGTATAAGTGAAGAAAATCTTACACAAAAAGAGAAAATTACTTTAATAATTAACACATGGAACAATAAATCATGCTACTACTGTTTTCCCCCATACCTAAGCATTTAAACAGGAAATATAAATAAACATGGGGTGTGCAATAATATCGATGGGGAGCAAAATTAGGAATCATACCTGACTTATGTTCCAGCACAAACTACAAACATGAATACACATATTAAACACACATAACAAAAATAAACAGACAGAAATAAAAAGATAAAAAAATTTAAAAATATATTTATAGAGTCAAATTAATTGTACTATCAAGAGGAGGAAGAAGGTCCAACATCCTCCTGTACGGCGTGGACATTGGCATTTCAAGGGTTTGGGATTGTAGCACTAAGCAAGGAGCCTCTGTCTCTACCTCTAGATGAGGTAGTAATCCTTTCTAATTGTTGTTCAATGCTTCTGATAGATTTGCCATGATCTGTCAAGATTGGAATAGCCTGATTGCTAAGCCTCAGTAATGAAGCAAACCCTTTTTTAATGTTGCTCATTCTCTTCTCCAAATCTGTTGGCTGTTCCTGTGGTGGCTGGACAGGTGGTTGAAGAAATCTCTGCCCACTAAAAGGAGCTCCAGGTGGGCTCACATGAGTCATGTGTGGAAGAAATTCTCCTCTGGCAGGTTCTTGCTGTTTCCATGAAAAAGTTGGGATGGTTCTTCCAACCTGGGTTATAATATTGATTCTGCTGTGGGGGCCTATATCCTGTATGCATAGCATGAACCTGTTCATGGACAGTTGCTACTAAACCTGTGATGGCTGGACAGGCCTCAAGTGTATGGCCAATCTGTCCACATCCTTTGCATTTCACATTATTTCCCTGTGTCATCATGTCCTCCATTTTTCTTAGCATAGAGGTGACCTTGGCCTTAACACCAACCATTTGGTCAATCTAATGCATTCCCCTGGTGATGGTTCTATCATAGGTCCTGTTGGATGAACTCTCCATGTGCATTGTCTGTTCAGCTAGGTCTTGGTAAAATGTCCAAGCCTGTACTTCATTAAACCTCAAAAATCTTGTGGGGCACATAGACTCTAGCATGGTTTTTGTTGAATAATTCAGGCCTTCATACAGTGATTAGCCTAAAATTGAGAAAAATTAACTATACAAACATATAAAACAGTTACATTACAAAATAAAATAAAACATTGAAATAACAGTAAACAAGTAGATAGAAAATAGTAATCAACAAAATGCAAAAGTTAAATATCTACACTGTACAGGTTTTTTTTTTTATAAAGGTATTTCTATTGGCACGATTTAAGAGTTATAAATAGGCTCCAACAGAGAAATATCTTCCTTGGCACAATATTGCCATTGATTCAAGAAAATTTTTAACCTATGACCATTTACCTTAATTAATTCCCCAGTTTTGTTATTTTCTATTTCTACAGTTCCATGGGGGTATTCTTTCTTAACCACATAAGGTCTAATCCATCTAGATCTAAATTTTCCTAGAAATGTGTGCAATTTAGAGTTATACAACAACACTGTCTGCCCTACCATAAATTCTTTCCTTATAATTTTCTTATCATGAAATGTTTTAGCCTTTTCCTTGACTATTCTTGAATTTTCATATGCTTCTCTTCTAAGCTCTTCTAATTTAGATAATTGTCATGTCCTGTTAATACCGGCTGCCTCTAAGTCTAAATTAAGTCCTTTGATTGCCCATGTAGCCTTGTGTTCGATCTCAACTGGAAGATGGCATGCCTTCTCATACACAATCCTAAATGGGGACATACCTAACACCAATTTGTAGGTAGTCAAAGCCCAAAGAGCATCATCTAATTTTTCCACCCAATCTTTCCTTTTTAATCCAATTGTTCTTTCTAAAATTTGTTTGACTTGTTTATTGGCATTTTTAGCTTGTCCATTAGTTTGTGGATGATAGGGGGTTGCCATTTTATGTGTGACTTCATATTTTCTTATTAAAGACTCAAAACTTTTATTGCAAAAATGGGTTCCTTTATTATAGAGTGTAAATTTGTGCATTTTTATATATTATTTTCCATGCATGTTAGACTTATATAATTGCAATTTTAAGATTTTTAGCTGAAATTATATGATAAGCACTTTTACAAGGTTATACATGATATTTAGGTTAAAAGTTATCAAATTACAAAAATTTCATCACTTATTTTAGAATATTGGTTGAGAACACATTGAAATCATATTTTAGTTGTGTACTTTTTTTGTGATTTATCATTTATGTGAATTATTTTTGTTAATTTAACTTCCTAATGGAATAATTGAGAGTTGAGGGACGTTTGTGAAAAAATCCCCAAAACCCTTCCTTTTTACGTAGCTAGGGTTCGATCGAACGAACTCATCCTTCGTTTCGTCCAGCTGTCAGCCTCGCCGCCCACGCACTCGTAGCTAGGGTGCACCTCCGCAGCCACCCCCTTCCGCTGGCACACGTCCTTGCTTCGTGTGGTGGAAGCTTGCATCATGTTCGTGATCACTTCCGCCGGTGTCGCAATCGTGCGCGTGGAGGAAGCTTCGGTGGTTCGCCGTGGGTCAGCTGCGGGAGTCATTCGCGCGGAGCTCCGGTCGTCCGTCACTCTCTTGAGCCAATCCTCTCTTCCAGTGTTGTTCGTTGGTGCCACAGACGCACGTGGAGGCGACCTGTGTGCGGCCATAGGTGTTCGAGGGGAGACAACCAACGGCGCCTGCTCTGTTTGGGATTCATCCGACCACCATTCTTCTCCCAAGCTTAAGGACGTGCAGTGACAGCGCCATCTGTGACCGAGGAGTGCGTGGACCGAGTGTTGGTTGAAGAACAAGCAGGGTTTGGAGAGCTTCAAGGTATATTTACGAAATGAAGAGATCATGTTGTATTTTGTTGTATTTTTGTCTGTGTAATGTTATTTTCATGTTGGTGAATGTGATTTTTTTGGATTTTTGTTGTGTGTCTTGTGAGTGTAGTGTTTGTACGGTTAGGTTAAACTTAGTTAATTTAATTTCAATAAGTTTAATGCAGGTCATCTTATGTTTGTGGATTAAAAATTGGTTATTTGCATGTGAATGCTTGTGTATTTTTTCTTGTTGCTTGCATGTGAATGGAAGTTTTAGTTTTTGGTATTTACTTCTGTTTTAAGTGTGAATACGCATTTTAGATTTGGTTTTGTAAATATCTTAGTTGTTGTATTTTATTTATGATGCGGTTACGTGGAAATGCGAATAAGTATGTGCATTTGGATGTGTATGTGGTTTTTGGGCAGTTTGTGAATAAACATTTTTGTGGATATTTTGCTACTCCATTCGTGCTTGGTTTGAATGTGAAATGTCATGATTTACGAGTAAGTTTTGTGTAGAAATATTTGTTGCAAATATTCTCTTTGAGCATAAGGGAAAAATACTTTGCAAGATTAAGAACTCAACCAAAATTAGAGTGTTTTAATGAACTTGTGCTAGGATAGGAGGAGATGACGTATTTTTAAAGAAAGTCTTTATGTAATTAATCACTAACTAGGTTAAACATTTTCTGACTTTTATTTATTAATTTAAAATTTGGTTTTCCTTTATGTATTTATTTAGTTAAGTCTTTATGAAATTATTTGATTAATTATTTTACCAAACTCCTTGTGGATTCGATGTATTTCATTGGACGTTGTGCACTTGCAATTATTACTTGTGGTTTAAGGATAAATTGCATACACCTATCACTAATTATAACTCTTGGAATGCCAAATCTAAAGAAAATGTTAGATCTAATAAAGTCCAAAACTATTTTTGTGTCACATATGTAGGTAGCTTTAGCTTCAATCCATTCTGATACAATAAAATGTAAGAATAACCTCTAGAAATGTGCAATGGTCCTATAAAATATATCCCCCACACATCAAATAATTCTACTTCAATTATTGGTGTAAGTGACATCATATTTTTCCTTATCAATCGGCAAGCTTGTTGGCATGCAATACAATCCTTCACATAATTATGTGAATCTTTGTGCAAGGTTGGCCAATAAAAACCACATTGAAGAACCTTGGCGACAGTTTTTCTTGAATTCAAATGACCTCCCACTAGTCGAACAGCTAATGAAGATTAGCAGAACGGGTAGTGTCTTCTAGAAGTCGACCCAGATGTTTCAACGGTCAGGTCACTCCAGCAGAAACCAGCTGGAGACCAAGAGTGGCCAGAGATAGCACGCAGGTCGAAGCAAGTCCCGACATTCGAATGTGTCCTTTCGGATGCCAACTAGCGATGAGTTCGAGAGTCCTTTGTAACACTGAGTTTAAGGTTTTCGCTTGTGCCCTATATATAAAGGGTTGTAACATGTTATAATGGGAGAGTGATAGTGCAAGAGTGTTTTGCAGGAGAGAGCCTGTCGGCGGCACAAAACAGTGAGCAACTGTGTGCAAAAGAGCTATACTTTGCGAGGAAGCTTATTGGCTGTGCAAATAGCAAGATAGTACCAACACCACATGGAGTGGACAGTTTACCGAACCACGTAAATCCTTGTGTCACCTCCTTCTTCTTCCTCCTCTTCCACCTTTCTGTTTCTTTCACCCACGAATTTTGAGAGAGAGTTAGTGTGTTCTTCGTCGATGAGCCATCCAAGGACACGCGCGTTGTTGGGATACACACGAGTTAAGAAGCGTCGAGTAATTAAAGACAAGGTCACAGAGAGTTTTTCCAACAATTGGTATCAAAGCTTCCAAGTCGAGTGGGAGCGTTGTTGGAGAATACAAAGTAGGAACACAGTCACAAGTAGAGAAGCCAACATTCGGGCAGAGCAAGCTAGAAATCGGCTCAACAGAGCAGAGTTCGGAGCAAAGTGTCGCAAGGAGCAAATGATTGTTCAGAGCAGATAACATCCGACAGGAAAGGCGGAAATTAGCTGTAGAAACCGGTAGCTGGATAGAACAACTTGGATTCTGAAAAGAGCTCGTGATGGCAGAGAAGCAGAAGCTTAGCATAGCCAAGTTTGATGAGAAAGATTTCAGTTTCTAGATGATGCAGATAGAAGATAGTATGTACCAAAGAGATCTTCACCAACCACTATTGGGAAGGAAGCCGAAGAAGATGGAGCACAAACAGTGGGAGCTTTTAGATTGAAAAGCTATAGGGCTGATTCAGTTGTCATTGGCAAGGAATGTGTTATTCAACATTGCCAAGGAGACGACAACAGCGGGCTACGAGAAGCCGACGACGTCTAATAAGGTATTCCTTATGCGCAAACTCTTCAATATGAAGATGCAGGAGGGAACATCAGTAGCCGACCATGTGAACGAGCTCAACACGATACTGACTCAGATGGACTCAGTAAAGATCGTGTTCAACGATGAAGTTTGAGCGTTAATCTTGTTGTCGTCGCTACCATCGAACTGGTCAACCATGGTGACTTCCATGAGCAACTCTTTGGGGCACGAAAGACTAGACATAGGCCAGATAACAGATCTAGTGTTGAACAAAGATACCCACTGAAAGAGCAACAGAGAGGTGTCGACATCAACGCTCAATGTGGAGAGCAAAGGACACAACCAGTCCAAGGGCCGAAGGTCCGGCAACCAATAGAAATCACATGGCAACAGCAAGAGTCGTGCGGAAATCAAATGTTAGAACTATGAGAAGTTCAGACACTTCCGGTCGAAGTGTCCGGAACCCAAGAGGGTGGATTTCGCCAAGGGAGCCGGGGTGAACGCTCTGGCAGATGAGGTAGGAGATGCCTTAATTTGTTGTGTCAAAAATCCGGTCAACACATGGGTGATGGACTCAGGAGCATCATTCTATACGACGTACCGGAAAGAGCTACTGCAGAACTACCAGAAAATGCCAATGCAGAAAGTATACTTAGCCAACAACTCGAGTTTGGACATTCTAAGATGAGGTGAAGTCTGAATCCAAACAAGGTAGAGATTGTGGAAACTTCAAGAGGTGAGGTACGTCCCAGATTTGGCCAAGAATTTGATCTCTGTTAGTCAACTTGACGAGGAGGGTCATCATGTCGGGTTTGGCAACGACAAGTGGAAGGTGACCAAGGGTATCCAAGTGGTAGCATCTGGCCAGAGGACCATAACCCTGTATCTCATGACAGGTAATGCGGAAATCCGATCGTTAGTGGTAGTAGCTGCCACAAAGGTGTCTGGGTAGTGGCACTGCCAGATGGGACACTTGAGTGAGAAGGGATTGAAGGTGTTGGTAGCCAGTGAAAGGATTTCGAAACTAAAGGAAGTTTGTCTAAAGAGCTGTGAAAGTTGCATCTTGGGGAAGCAAAAGAGAGTTAACTTGTCAAGGGCGGCACACGGGCCAAAACTGGGTAAGTTAGACCTGGTTCACACAAATGTGTGGGGGCCGGCATCTGTCCGCTCATTAGGCGGATCTTAGTACTACGTCACGTTTATTGATGACAGTACTTGAAAGGTTTGGGTACACTTTCTCAAGCACAAGTCAGAGGTTTTCCAAGCTTTCAAGAAGTAGAAGGCAAAAGTGGAAAAACAGACAGGGAGAAATGTTAGGTGCATCAGATCAGGTAACGGGGGCGATTATGATAGCAAAGAATTCGTCAACTTCTACGAGAAAGAAGGCATCAGGAGAGTTCGAATGGTACTCAGAATCCTACAGCAAAATGGGGTTGCCGAGAGGATGAACCGAACGTTGAATGAGAGAGCTCAATGCATGAGGCTACATGCAGGGTTCCCAAAGATGTTCTGAGCAAAAGCCGCCAACACAGCGGCTTACTTTATAAATCGGGGGTCATCAGTCCCAGTTAACTTTCGGATACCGGAAGAGTTGTGGAGTGAGAAAGATGTTAGTCTATCTCATCTATAGGTGTTCGGGTGTTTATCCTATCAGCATGTCAATGAGGACAAGAGGGATAAACTAGGCCCAAAATCAAAGAAGTGCTACTTCATTAGGTACAGACAAGATTATCTTGGCTACAAACTCTGGAATGACGAAGTCAAGAAAGTAGTTCGTACAAAAGACATCATGTTTGAAGAGAAGCACTTGTACAAGCACAACAGTGCGGAGGTAGAAGAGCGGCAACTGGAAGCCCAAAGCTGGTTGCAAGATGAAACAAGTTGGGGCCCCTCACGAGTTTCGAACGAGCAGGACCGGAATCCAGTAGAGGACAACCGGATTTCCAGAGAACAAATGGAGCAGACCTAGGAGACTAATGGTAGGTCTATAGAAGACTCTAGTGTGGAATCAGCTAAGCGGCAACCAGGTAGAGTCACCTAGCGACTGGCTGAAAAGGAGCAGCAACTAGAGTAGGAGAGTCAGATGGATAAGCCAGGACCCAGGAGATCGGTAAGGGTCTCCAGGCCTCCAGACAGGTACACACTGTCTTTCAATTACCTGCTATTGATAGATGACAGTGAGCCAGTGACTTACCCTGAGGCAGGTGAAGCGAAAGATGTGAACCAATGGGAGTTAGCCATGAGGGAAGAAATGTAATCCCTAGAAAAGAACAAGTCATGGCAGATAACTCCACTACTAGAAGGCAAGAAGGCTCTTGGTAGCAAGTGAGTGTTCAAACTGAAGGAACAACTAGACGACAATAAGAAATACAAGGTCAGGCTTATTGTCAAGGGGTACCAACAAGTTCAGGATATTGATTACACAGAGGTGTTCTCTTTGGTAGTCAAGATGAATACGGTGAGGACCGTCCTGAGCATAATGGCAGCCGAGGATTTGTTTCTGGAACAAATGGACGTGAAGACGATGTTTCTTCACGGTGATTTGGACGAGGAGATCTACATGCAGCAGCTAGATGGATACACGAAAATTGACAGTAAAGCCAAACTGGTCTACCAATTGTAGAAAAGTCTATACAGGTTGAAGCAAGCGTCGAGGCAATGGTACAAGAAATTCGATAGCTTCATTTGTACTGTGGGCTTCAACAAGTGTAATACAGACTACTACTGCTACATCAAGATGATGAAGGAGTGTTATGTCATCCTACTAATCTACGTAGATGATATGTTGATTACGAGCTTTAGCATGGAGGAGATTCGGAAGCTGAAGGCTTAGCTCAGCCAGAAGTTCAACATGAAGGACATAGGCAAGGCCCAGCAAATCCTTAGGATGCGGATCATCCAAGACAGGAAGGCTGACACATTAAGGTTGAATCAGGAGAAATACGTAAAGAAAGTACTTAGGAGATTCAACATCACAAATGAGAGGAAAACAAATCTTCCTCTAGGGGCCCACTTCAAGTTATCGAAAACGCAATCACCAAGCACGAAGTGGGAATGGGAGGAGATGACCCAGTTTTCATATGCGGCTGTCGTGGGCAGTCTCATGTATGTCATGACATGCACTCGACCGGACATCGCTCATGTCGTCGGGATGGTCAGCAAGTTCATAAGCAATCTAGGTGCTGAGCACTGACACGTTGTGAAGTGGATATTATGGTATTTGCGGGATACCTCCGAATTTGATCTGTGCTACCAAAGGGGGTCAGTTGAGTTGACGAGTTTTTGTGACTCAGATCTGGGCGAAGACATGGATAAGTTCCGGAGCACCTCATGGTACATATTTACCATAGGAGGTACGGCTGTGAGCTAGAGATCCAAGCTGCAGGGCATGGTTGCCCTCTCCACCACTGAGGCAGAATACGTGGCCGTTGCAGAAGCGGCAAAGGAGAAGATTTGGCTGGACAACCTACTAGCTGAACTCGACCGCCGATAGGAACGCAATGTACTATACTGTTATAACCAATTCGCCATCTACTTGGCGAAAAACCCGAAGTTCAACTCAAGATCCAAGTACATAAGGATGAGGTACCATTTCATCCAAGAACAAATCGAAGAGAGGAGCCTAAATATCCAAAAGGTGAAGGGTGTAGAGAACACTGCAGATATGCTCACCAAGGTGATGACGGTGAAGAAGTTGAAACTCTGCATGAGTCTCATCGATCTCCAAGGGACGTGAAGCGTGGAGACAGGTGCTAGTTGCAGAACCCTTAGTAGATGCTATAGGAATTTGGATGATTATCTGGAAGACAGTCTCCAAGTGGGAGATTCTTGAGGCTGTGTAAAGTGTGAAGATGGTCTTCCACCGAGGCGTAGGCAAAATCTGAGCTCATGAGCCAGTAGCCATGTAGCAAACTCCAGATGCCTAAAGTGTCGAGGTTGCAGAGTGAAGACGGACTTCCACCAGAGAGCAGGTGGAAATCGGATCACAGGCTGGCAACCGCATATGGGAATCTAGATGTGCAAGGGACCAAGTGCATGTGCAAAGGACCTTTAGCCTACGGCCTTAAGTTTACAGCCTTAAGTCTACGGCCTTAAGTCTACGGCTTAAGTTTACGACTTATGTCTACGGAGCTAAGTCTACGGACCTACGTAAAGGTACGAGAAGGTGAGGGAGGGGGCGTGAACAGCTAATGGAGATTAGCAAAATGGGTAGTGTCATCTAGCTAGTCATCTAGAAGCTGGCCCAGATGTTTCAGCAGTCCAGTCGCTCCAATGAAAATCGACTGGAGACCAAGAGTGGCTAGAGACAGCACGTAGGTGGAAGCAAGTCCCAGCATCCGAACATCCGGATGCCATTTGGCGATGAGTTCGAGGGTCCTTTGTAACACTGAGTTTAGGGTTTTTGCTTATGCCTTATATATAAAGGGTTGTGACGTGTTGTAATGGGAGAGTGACAATGCAAGAGTGTTTTTTGGGAGAGAGCATGTCGACGGCGCAAAACAGTGAGCGATTGTATGCAGAAGAGCTAGACTTTGTGAGGAAACTTGTTGGCGATGCAAATAGCAAGATAGCACTAGCACCCCATGGAATAGATAGTTTGCCGAACCACGTAAATCCTTGTGTCACCTCCTTCTTCTTCCTCCTCTTCCACTTTTCTATTTCTTCCACCCACGAACTGCGAGAGAGAGCTAGTGTGTTCTTCACCGATGAGTAATCTGAGGAGACGTGTGTTGTTAGGATGTATATGAGTTGTAGAGTGTTGGGCGACTAGAGACAAGGTTGCATGAAGTTTTCCCAACAAGAAGTAGAAAATCAGATTAGGCAGAAAATAAAATCTTTGAGGTTAGACCATGGTGGAGAATATGATAATGTTAAATTTAACAGATAGATTACTTATTTAATCCACATTTTAAATTCTACTTTAGAAATGATAATATTTTTCAATATTGCATTGAAATTTTGTAATATTAATGATAATATTTTTTCAATATTACATTAATAATAATATTTTTTCCATTTTTTTTTGAGTGAGTCGAAGGGTGTAAGGATATTTTCCATAAGTATTGAGAACGAGCCATGAATAATCAACTCCTTCATCCGTAAAGAAATATATATGCTAAGAGTTAAAACTCCCAAAGTCAGAGTTACCATGATTCATATGTTTTACAATATTAATATTAGAGATGTTAATGAACCATCAGTTAAAATTCATGTCGAGTCGAGTTGTATCTGTTTTGATTGGCAGCTTACGTTCCATTTGGATTTATGTTTTTTTTAATTATTTTTTTAAAAAAAAATATAATATTAATATAATTTATAATTATTTGAATTCATAACTCTATATCGATAAACTCAAATTATCAAGTTATATATAATATATATAATTTAACAAAAGTATATTAAAAATAATTTAAAAAATTGATCCAAATACAATTCATCAAGATATAATCAACATCTCTAATTAATATTATGTTTTTCAAAAACTATTGCTGGCAATTTCTCAGACAGTTTCCATGAAACAAATATACCATAGAAAAATCTTTCAATCTTCAGAACAAATATGCTTCAGTGATGTACTTTTTTATTAATTGAACAGAGTATAGAAAGAAATATGTGAACCAGCAGGCACTGCCATGACAGACAGAGAGGAAGAGGTTAATAAAATGTGGGTGGTATGGTAACGAAGAGGACGAGGTCATGCTGTGGATGGGCAACAAGCATTCGACTCCAGCACGCGAGGTGGGTTGGTGGTGAACCAGGTCTGCCATCTGCATCATCAGCTTTTCCTCCTCTCCGGCATCTTCCTTTTCTTTCTTTTGGTTTTGGTTCTGAACCGATCCACCCATCCAGGGTAGAGGAGGACTGGAGGAGGAGGGACCGGGGGAGGGGATCAGATAGATCGATTTTTGTGGTGTGTAGCAGCAGCAGCAGCAGCAGGAAGAGGGACTCCACTCCAGCAGGTAGAGAAGATGATGGCATTCGCAGGGACGCAGGAGAAGTGCAAGGTGTGCGAGAAGACGGTGTACCTCGTGGATCGGGTCACGGCCGACGGCGTCTCCTACCACAAGTCCTGCTTCAGGTGCAACCACTGCAAAGGAACCCTCAAGGTATCCATCCCCCCAAATTTTCGTTCATCGATCCAGCTGCAAGCGCGTGTTGATGATGATGATGGATGAATGGGGAGTTTTGGGGGGGAATCGCCGTGGTCCGTCGAGATCTGGATTGATTCGATTTCGGAAGGGGAGGAGAAAGAAGAGGAAAGCCCCAATCGCCATCCTCAATGCGATTAGGGATTTGTACTAAAAGTTAGCAAGATCCGCCTTCTGATCGCTTGTCTTGTATTCTTTCAGCTGAGTAATTATTCTTCCATGGAAGGTGTTCTCTACTGCAAACCACACCTAGATCAGCTTTTCAGGGAATCCAGCAGCTTCAACAAGAATTTCAGGACTCGTAAGTAAGCTGCTTCCATTAATTCATCTAGCTTCTCCTCCCTGTACGCGTTTCAACATGCCCTTTCTACTCGCGTTGTTGCAGCTTCCAAGTCTGTCGACAAGTTGGCTCCTGCACTGGTGGGTGACAGGCCCCTCTTTGATGCAAGAATCGTTCGATTTCTGTACGATGATTTGTGCTTTATAATGACGATTGCTTCTCTTGATGACCAACAGACGAGATCTCCAAGCAAAGCTGCTAGCTTGTTTTGTGGCACACAGGAGAAGTGCGCAAGCTGTGGCAAAACTGCATATCCAATTGAGAAGGTACCCTTGTTGACGATGTCTGTTCTTCCCTGCTCCTTTAATGTTTCCACACACACCCAAATCGTCCATCTGCTTGCTCAGGTAACTGTTGAAGGCCAAGCGTATCACAAGTCGTGCTTCAAGTGCTCGCACGGCGGCTGCTCCATATCGCCGTCCAACTACGCCGCCCTTGAAGGAATCCTGTACTGCAAGCACCATTTCTCCCAGCTGTTCAAGGAGAAAGGCAGCTACAGTCATCTCACAAAGGCTGCCTCCGTCAAGCGCCCACAACCTCCTCCGGCCGTGTAATTGTAATGCCCTTTTGCGCCGTCTGTGCTTGTACGAATATGATGATGAGCCCAGGCAGACGTCTCTTTCGATTTGAGCTCCTCCTATCAAAATTTTCATCAATCGACCGCACCACCGTCTTCTCTTCCTCTGCCGCTTGCTTTGTTGAAATTTTGTAAAATATGTCCATCACAGTTTTTCGTTTGATTTTAATTTTTTTT
>JAMKPZ010005816.1:0-10461 GCA_024699675.1 Amphibolis antarctica | reverse complement strand
AGGGTTTGTATAGATTACAGAAGACTAAATGTAGCAACTAGGAAGGATCACTTTCCTTTGCCTTTTATAGATCAAATGTTAGAAAAATTGGCAGGGCATGAGTATTATTGTTTCCTAGATGGCTATTCAGGTTATAATCAAATCCTTGTTTCACTTGAGGATCAAGAGAAAACAACTTTTACATGTCCTTTTGGAACATTTGCCTTTAGTCGTATGCCTTTTGGGCTATGCAATGCAACTGCTACATTTCAAAGGTCTTTGATAGGCATCTTCACTGATTTTATAGATGAATTTTTAGAAGTATTTATGGATGATTTTTCTATATATGGGGACTCATTTGAAAAATGTTTAAGTAATTTACAGAAAGTACTAGAGAGATGTGAATAGAAAAAGTTAGTGTTAAATTGGAAAAAATGCCATTTTATGGTTAAACGAGGAATAGTTTTAGGACATGTTATTTCTACTGAAGGCATAAAAGTTGACAAAGTAAAAGTGGAATTAATATCTAATTTGCCTATTCCTAAAATAGTTAAAGTTATAAGAGCATTTTTAGGACATGCTGGTTTTTATAGAAGATTTATTAAAAACTTTAGTAAAATTGCTTGACCTTTAACTCAATTATTAATTAAGGACGCACAATTTGAATTTAATGAGGAATGCATGAAAGCATTTAATTTTCTTAAGGAAGCCCTGATCACTTCACTTATAGTCTATGCACTTGATTGGTCTCAACCTTTTGAATTAATGTGTGATGCATCAGACTATGCATTAGGTGTAGTTCTGGGTCAAAAATTAGACAAATTACCAAGAGTAATATATTATGCTAGTAAGACATTGAACGAAACACAAATCAATTACAATGTAACTGAAAAAGAATTTCTAGTAGTGGTTTTTGCCTTAGAAAAGTTTAGGTCATATCTAATAGGCAGTCACACTATCATCTACACTGATCACTTAGCACTTAAGTATTTGTTAGTTAAAAAGGATGCTAAACCAAGGCTTATAAGATGGATTTTGCTATTGCAAGAGTTTGACTTGGAAATTAAGGACAAGAAAAGTTGTGAAAACACTGTGGCAGACCATATGTCAAGATTAGATGCTTCATTCGTACTTGATCCACCAATAGATGATACATTTCTAGATGAGCAATTGTTTGTGCTAAATCCTTGCCCATGGTATGCTGATCAAATGTTCTTTCCAAGGGATAAATATTTCTTTTGGGATGATCCTTACCTGTTTAAGCAATGCCCTAACCAGATTGTAAGGAGATGTATCCCAGAAGCTGAAACTCAATCAGTGTCGTCATTTTGTCATGATCAACCTATTGGAGGACATTTTGGAGATAAAAAGATTGCTTTAAAAGTGCTTCATAGTGGCCTATATTGGCCAACATTATTTAAAGATGCATATGAATATTGTAAAAATTGTGCTTAATGCCAAAAAGTAAGAAGAATTACAAAATGAAATATGATGCCATTAAATCCTATCCAAGAAGTAGAGGTTTTTGATGTTTGGGGTATAGATTTCATGCGACCTTTTCCAAATTCAAATGGTTTTGTTTATATCCTCTTGGCAGTAGAATATGTAACCAAGTGAATAGAGGCAATTCCTACTAAAACTAATGACTCTATAATAGTGATGAGATTTTTAAAATCCAACATAATGTTTCGATTTGGTATTCCAAGAGCAATTATCAGTGATAGGGGAACTCATTTCTATAACAAAAACTTTGAAATTATCCATGGACTTATGTGAGGGTTATTCCCCTCTAAACCAAATACGACTCTGTCTACTAAAAATGAAAATTTTAGAAATGAAAGGTTACTGAAATTAAATAAGATTAATCATTTGAATGAATTTAGAAGGGTTATTTCATAATTCAAATGAGGTTAAAGATAATTACAATTAAGTGAACTTAGTGACGGAGATCAAAAATTTTGAACTGCAATCATTTAATATATACAATTGTGCCAAGTATGTTTAATAGAAAAGGGAAAGCTTAAATTCTCTGAAATGGTTTAATTTAACAAGTGTTGTGTTAATCCACCAGACTTTGAACTTTAAAGAAAAATTTCGAAAGGGATTAAAAATATTACCACTTGTTTAAAATTGAATTATGAAATTACACACATACTTAATAGAAAACATGCATAGATTGGAACTGTAGACAGAATATAACTATCTAAAAACACATTTCATTAAAAAATTTTAAATAGTACATTAAAGGAGAGCTTTCTCCCCAAATGTTGAATTACATCATCAAGAAAAAAAATTATCTATCACTCCTTTGGGAATCTAGATTTCAATTCTGCAACTTTTGGTTGCAGAGCAGCCAGTTGATTTATCATAGTGTCCACCTTCTCTAAGATAGAGGCTGATCCTCTCTGTTGGGATGTGGATGGTTCATTGTGCAGTTGTGGTGTAAGTTGGTCCTCTGTAGGGAATTGTTTCAAGTCTTTGGCAATCAGCACCCTAGACTTTAACTTCTTTACTACCCAATTTGAAAGATCAGAGGAACTTGACACCAACTGGTAGATTAGATCACCATAGAATAATTTCTTTTTGATGCTAGTAATCGTTGAAATGAAAATTCTATACCAGTTCACCTGAATCCTATTTAGTACAACATAGGTTGCAATTTTAACAAAGATGGACCATTCCACATCATGTCTAAATCTTTGATATATGGTTCTAATCAATATCAATGCAACCATATGAGACTTTCCATTCATTTGTTTGGGCCTATTAAAAAAGTTAATCCGAGGGTCTATGGCCATGCAGTTCTTCATATCTTGTTCTGACCAATCGGCCATTGTAAAAGATTCTAAAATCTCTACACCCTCATCTTTTAATCCTAGGCTCTCAAATATATATTCAGGTGTTAAATATATATTCACATCAGTCACATTGGAAACAAAAATTCCATCTTCCTCATGCAGATTATAGTAGAAGGCAGGAACTAAATTCTCAACTTTAAGATTATTACCTGACATAGGGATAATTCTCAACAGCCCCTGAAACTCCAGTAAGTCCTTGATTTAATCCATGAAATCAAAATCCACTAGTCTATTGAATAGAATGTCATAACCCGAAATAATTTGGAATTTAGCGCTAGCCTCAACATCTTTGAAGATCACTAAGTTTGTGCCTAACTACTAAGCTTGTTCTGCATGTGTGGGGGAGGATGGAGCTGATGTTTCTACAGTGGCTTTGTGTGGCTCAGTTGGTGGAGAATAGATCACTAAGGCTCTATTTTCTTCTCCACCAAAACTTGGTTGTGGCTAGGTAGAAATCTCTGTTTGCCCTAATTCCAGATCCACCTGCATTGGACTTGAGGCTAGAGGACTGACAGTAGCTCCTTCCTCTTCCTCTTGTCCTTCTTTTTCTTCTTCTTCCTCTTCCCTTTCTGGGGAAGTTGGCTCACACTATATATATATATAAAAAAAAGGGGAAAACAAATAAACACTTGCATACAAAATAAAAAATAAAAAAATAAAAAAATGGAAACCTAAAAACAGACTTGAAGGTATTGTAGCTTAAATGATTACCTGACCCTCCTCTGAAGTGAACTGAATGATGGCTTTGAGGATGGTTTGATTGACCCCTTCATTGTCTTGGGGTTCCAAAAATGGAACTACTGCTCCAATAGTAGATCCTTCCTCCTAAATTTAATAAAATCATATTTTAAATTACTAAAATGGGAGAAATTAAAAAGAAACAAAAACAACAAATATTAAACTTAAAACCTTAAGTATACTTGCATCTCCAATTGATGCCCCACTTCTTCAACTTGAAGAACCTCCTTGTGGACTGGTGATTCTCTGGGAGGAGGGTTGGCCATTCTATATTGATGAATTAACTCCCCCAAGGTGAGTTCATCATCACTACTTTTCGTTATCCCTCCCTCTTGTCCAACAACTGGAATGTCTTCCTCTTCCTCTTCTTCTTGTTGTGGATGTTGCTATGGTGGTGGTGTTGGTACTTGTAGTGGTGGTGGTTGTTGTTGTTGTTTTTGTTGTTGTTTTTGTTGTTGTTGTTGTTCTTCCTCTCCAGAGTCTATCTCTGTCCACTCCTCATTGCTCATCGAAAGTTGAGATGTTTCAACTACTCTCTCAACCTATTGTGGCTCAGATGGACCTGCTATCATCTCACTGTATGCTTTGAAATCAGCCTCCCAGGGCTCTTCTTTCACTTTGACTTTAGCTGCCTGCTAGAGGGCCTCAACTTCTACCATCTTTGTACCATGGGCAACTCGCTCTACAGTGTGCTGCCTCCACTCATATAGGGCACATTGAGAGGCAATATCAGCCACTTCTTGGCTTTCCTTGAGAGAGATGTAGGTCTGCATATAAAACTCATATTGTTCCCTCTCATTTCTGTCCTCGGGAAGGCAGACATACACATCATCCATAACCACTACATCTCTGCTTAAGTCTTGGATGATGGAATACACAGCCATTGTAAACCACAACTCAGCCTTGGTGCAGACAATGTATTGATCCAAGACTTTCTTGGGCCTAATTGCACACTCATCTTGCCAAGCTTGTTAAGTGTAATCATCAATAATCAGTGCCACTACATTCTGGAGCATCACAAATTCCCTCTCAACCTTAGTTTGGAAGTGTTTTAACAGATATTTCAAATCATTTAAAATCTTCTCCTTGGTGTGGTCTCTTTGCAAACTACCCTTATGCCACCTGGATGAGGACAACTCAAATTGGTCAAATTTAATCAACCTCATCCAATCTTCTATGGACAATGACCTCTGGGTCTTATTGTCTACCATGGAGTGCAAAAATATGTACTAGTCCTGATCTTAATTGATCCATTGGTGGCTAAGCAAAATATCTCTCTATGAAACTAGAAAACACATTTTCTCTTCATCAAATCATGAACCAAATGATTATTGGGGTGAGCTAACTGCTCCTACCCTACCTCTCTCTCAATATGAGAGGCTATCTTCTCCTTGAGGAAGGTTGGCACTACTATGGCAGCCTCCCTACTCTGTTTCAAACAATTAGTAGTATCCTCTCTTACCAATTTCAATTCTTGTTCCCTGATTGCGACTTTGATCCTGTGCCGCCCCTCATTGTGCCACATTTCTGCATTCATTTTGAACTTCTTGAAGTTCAGCATCTTAATCCACTCGTAGTTTGAAGTTGGAGCAGAGGGAGCCGAGGTGGAGGTGGAAGCCATGATGTATTGTGGGAGGAGGAGAGTACTATGAACGTAGGTCGTGAGAAAAATGGTTAATGCACGGGAGGGCCTTAATGATTTTTATAAGGATAATCGGATAATCGGACAGTTGGATGGTAAGATTCATAAGTATTTAATAGTTTTTGGGTTTACCCACGTGGTAGTCCAAGGGTAAACACCTTTACCCTTGAACTTAGTTCGAGGGTAAACACCTATACCCCTGAACTTAGTCCGAGGGTAAACTACAGTAGACAGGATCTTCACAAATTTCCACTCATATTAATACTCTTACATTGTGCATTTAAGTCATGATTATTAGATGTGTTGAGTTGAGCTTAAGTGCTCATTTAATGAAGTGTTTCGATTTAATGAATTTTAGTGAACGATAGAGATCCCTGTAGACATCTTGTGCGAGATATTAAGTTATTTGCTAGCGAGAGAAATTTGCAAACTAAGTTGTGTTAGCAAAAGTGTCAGAGCATTCATTTTAGATCATTACTTTTGTTCCCACCAAGCATACAAAATGAGGAATACAATCAGTGCAATGATTTGGTATGATGAACATTCAAGAAAATATTTGTACCATGGAATTGATTCTAACTCAGGCATTCAACCTACATCACTGGAGGGAATTGAAAATATTTTAGGTTGTAATGGTGGACTAATTGTTTACAGATATTATGGAGAGCCATTTTCTAGCAAATCTGATATTTGGATTAAGAACCCTACTAAGAATGTAGAATTAATACTTCTAAACCCTAACAGAGATAAACTTGTGATGCATGACTCAGGTAGCTCACCCTAGAAACTAGTTGGTGCAAGAATTTTTTAAGAGAATGTGTCTTTTGGTTTCATAGAGAAATATTCTGTGTGGCCACCTGTGGGTCTATTAAAATAAAAACAAAGACTTATCATGCAAGCCTATGGCAAACAACAACACCAAGAAGGTCAATTCCTATTGATGAGTGGATGAGGTTGATGCATTTTGATCAGTTTGAGTTGGCGGCTTTGGATTGGGATAAAAGTAGCCACCTTCATGCATAAGATTTGAAGTATCAATTAAAGCATTTTAGCACAAAAGTGGAAAGGGAATTCACTCACCTTCCCCCAAAAGTATCACAAGCTATTGATGATTACACTAAGCAAACATGGTGAGATGAATGTGCCCTTAGGCCTAAAAATGTTTTGGCTCAAGAGATTGTGTTTGTAAAGGCTGAACTGTGGTTTGTGAAGGCTATGTATGGAATTATTAAAAATTTAAATCATTCCATAGTGGTCCAAGATATGTTGTTTGCTTATCTCCCTGAAGATAAAGATGAGAGGGAGCAATATTAGTTCTTCATGCAAACTTATCTCTCTCTGGGAGAGTTTTGAAGTTGCAAAAATTGCCTCTCAATGTGCTCTCTTTGAATGGAGAAAGTGCATGGCAGAGAAGGCCTCATTTGCTGCTAAGATGGCTGAAGTTGAAGATCTTCAGCAAGTAGCAGAGATGAATATTAAAGAAGAGCCACAGGAGTTTGATTTTATACAATTTAGTGAAAATTTGGTTGGCCCTTCAACACCACAGGAGGGTGGAAGAATAATTGATGAGCGTCAACCTCAAGAGGACAGAGAAGAAGAAGAAGAAGAAGAAGAAACAGAAGAAGATGATGAACAACAACAACAACCACAACAAGAACAAGAACAACAACAACAACAATAGGAGGAAGATGTTTTAATAGCCAAACAATAGGAAGAAAAGTTAGATGATAGTGACGATGATCTCACCCTAGGTGAATATCTTCATCAACACAAGAAGGCACTTCCTCCTACCCCAAATAAATCAATCCTATTGAAGAGATTGAGATTCAGATAGAATTTCAAGTAAACTTAGGTTTTTAGTTTGACTTTAATCTCCACTTTTAAGTAATTTAAATGTTCATGTCTCATTTGTGTTTAATTTTTAATTTTAGGAGGAAAGACCTACTGTTAGAGAAATTGTTCCATTTATGGATGTTGACCCCATGCTCAAACGAACTTGAAGGAGGGAGCAGTCGGCTACCCAAAACCCCCCAATGGCACAGAGGGTTCGGAGAATCAACCGGCCTGCCGCCGGCAAGCTGGTATAAAAGATCGGCAGTCGGCTCCCCAAAAACCCATCTTTGCACAGATAATTCGGGGAACCAGCCGGCCTACTGCCGGCAAATCGGTGAAAAAACCCGGCAATCGGCTCCCAAAAACCCAAATAAACCAACATACTCCCCTTTCGTGAAGTAGCTGGATAGAACTTACCAGCATCTGATTGCCATGTAGCGACTGCCAGGTAACTACCCGGAAAGGCAAGCCGAATCAATTAGGAGATACGACGAGATTTAATCACTTAAATCTCAAAAATCAATCAATTACGAGGACCACGTAATCAAACCGGGATTCACGCTGGCTTCCATCTTTGGGCGCCCCAAAGAAGGAAGGCGACCCTTTATAAAAGAAGCGGCCTCCCACCCCATTCAGTATGCTTCCACCTCTTAGAGAAACCATCGTACGGATGTGGGAGATGCTCGATACGCTTTCGCCCCTTGGAGAAAAAGCCGGTTGGAGGTTTTGAAGGAAGGGAGACGCTCAAAGCCCCGATGCCCATTCATCGCACCAGAGCGAGGACTTCCGATCACCATTGACGACTCCCTGCAGGTAAGCCCTTTCGTCCTCGTCGTTTTACGTACGTTTTCACGATGTCTTTCTCAAGCCCCGACCATGTAACACCTTCCCCATGCAAGGGAAAGGTCGGAGGATGGACCCGGGTACCATTCCTTCAAAAAAACGTCTGAAGGTACCAGTGGCCATCCTCCCGGCCAGGTGAATCCACTCGGCATGGTCAATTTTGGTTCAGTTGTGACCCTCCCATCGGGTCCTTTTACATGGAAACTCTGAGTTTCCCAGCAGGTTTTACGCATTTTTACCCAATCTCCGCATGTCTTTTCGGGAGGTGTAAGTCTACCCTCCCAAAGCCCTGGAAAGATTTTCGGGATTACGCCTCCAGCATGCATCCTTGCCGTTCGGGTGTACGAACAAGTACAACCTAGTGGTTCCCGTTTCCCGAGAAATGTAAGTCTACATTCCCGACGCCCCGGAAAGATTTCCGTGATGACACCTCCAGCATACATCCTTGCCAGCGGTGGCTGTTCGGGTGTACGAAGAAGTACAAACCAGGGTTCCCGATCCCCGGGAAATGTAAGTCTACATCCTCGATGCCCCGAAAAGATTTCCGAGATGACGCCTCCGGCATGCATCCTTGTCGGCGGCAGCCGTCCGGGTGTACGAACAAGTACAACCTGGCTGTTCCCGTTTCCCGGGAAATCTAAGTTTACATTCCCGATGCCCCGGACAGATTTTCGGGATGACACCTCCGGCATGCACCCTTGCCAACGGTAACCATCCGGGTGTACGAACAAGTAAAACCCAGCGGTTTCTGTTTTCTGGGAAATGTAAGTCTACATTCCCGATTCCCCGGAAAGATTTTCAGGATGACGCCTCCAGCATGCCGGCGGTGGCCGTTCGGGTGTACGAAGAAGTACAACCCGGCGGTTCCCATTTCCCAGGAATTGTGGGTCTACATTCCTGATGCCCCGAAAAGATTTCCGAGATGACGTCTCTGGCATGTATCCTTGCCAACGGTGGCCGATCGGGTGTACAAAGAAATATAACTCGGCGGTTCCTGTCACCTGGGAAGTCTAAGTCCTCTCCTAACCCCATGCTTTAATGAACTTCAAAGGGGGGGAGCCGACCAGCCGCCGGCATGCCGGTACGAAGAACCGGTAGCCGGCTCCCCAAAACCCCATTGGCGCTGATGGTTCGAGGAACCAGCCAGCCTACCATCGATGAACCGGTATAAAAAAACTGGCAGCCGATCCCCGTTTTCCAGGAAATGTAAGTCTACATTCCCAATGCCCAGGAAAGATTTTCGGGATGACGTCTCTGGCATGCATACTTGCCGGCGGCGGTCGTTCGGGTATACAAATGTACGACCTGACGGTTCTTGATTTCTGGAGAAGTGAAGATGCCCTACCGTGATAAGGCCACCAGCATGCATCCATACCGGCCCTGGCCAAGTGGTTACGTAAGTTCTCATCTCCAGTCAAGGCAGGGGGATATGACGCGACAGCCGGTATATGTAGCTGGTATATTCAGCCAGCTGTCCGGCGGCCCAACTGGCTGCCTCACCCGGCCTTCAGTTCTTTTGCTGAGAGGTGCGTAAGGGTGACCTTTGTGTCTTTCTCTCCCCCATTCACCACCAGATCCAGTGCAAAACCCCGCATTGTTCAATCTTCATTTGTTTTATAGGAAAGGTACAAAGTTATTCCTCCCGATCCCCTGGAAAGTTTTCCAAGATGAGGCCATGTGTGGCCGGACTGACTGTCGTAGTTTTTCATTTTTAGAGCCAGAGAGAGGCTGGGAATGCCCGGGCTATCTGGGGGTGCCTAACACCTTCCCCAACAGTACCCTGAGCCCCGTATCCAGTTCTCTCATGTTACATGATTTTACATGATTCTTGTGGTTTTACCATCTCTATGGTGGAAGGACACTTTTCCATCTGGTTTTCCTTGTTTTCTACCCAAAAATAAGGTGGCGACTACGTTCAATGAGCCATCCGCCCCACGTGGTGATGCACTCACACAAACACCTTTCAATTCTCTATACGTCAGCCCATCTGCCGGCCCCGCCCCACGTGGTGATGCGCTCACACAAACACCTTTCAATTCTCTGTACCTCGGCCCATCCGTCGACAGGGCCAACGGAAACCCATGGGCTTCTGTGTGATAGCTAGACGAAAGAGAGGGTATAGATTTTTAGCGACTCTGCTAGGGAAACTCGCTGTGTTTTACCGATTAAGTGACTCAAACTCTCGCTCATACAGCTCTTTAGTAGTCAGTCTTTTGTTTTTCGTTAAGATTTCTAGTATATTTGAAGCGAAGCCGCTTTCAAATGCATTGAAGCATATCACCCTTCTTTGGTACCCTGCAGATCTTTGCGGACCCCTGCAGATTCTCCAGGCACCATCTCCTCACAGACCTCTGCCGTTTGCAGGTTCCGGACCCCACTGGCTCCCCTTGTCCTAACTCACTCACAAGCAAGAGCCATGGCCACCTGTAAGCGCTAAAATTGTGCTTATTTTTATACGATTATTTATGCCTTTTAGAAATTAAATGATAACAAATGCATGATTATAACCAAGATTTTATTATTTTAGCATTTGATTGATTATGCATAAAAATATAATTAAATAATCCA
>JAMKPZ010005815.1:0-12925 GCA_024699675.1 Amphibolis antarctica | reverse complement strand
TGCCAATGGCTTTACAAGAAGCCATGCCAAATCTGTTAAGGATCTTTTCAACATACTTCTGTTGATTTAAGAATAGCTTACCAGAATTCCTGTCACGCCTGATTTCCATCCCAAGAATTCTGCCAGCTGGACCAAGATCCTTCATTTCAAATTCAGATTTTAATCTGCCCTTCAACTCCTGAATTACATCAATATTCTTTGCAGCTATGAGAATATCGTCAACATACAAAAGTAGATAAATATGTGTGTTATCATCTAGAGTTCTAACATACACACATGAATCATAATAGCTACGCCTAAAACCAATTTTGGTAATGAATGCATCAAATCTCTTGTACCACTGTCGTGGTGACTGCTTAAGTCCATAAAGAGACTTATTCAACTTGCACACCCAATCATCTTTATTCTGTACCACGAAACCTGTTGGTTGCTCCATCCAGATATCTTCATCTAAATCACCATGCAGGAAGGCCATCTTTACATCCAATTGTTCTAATTCGAAATTCTATGCTGTAACAATAGACAAAAGCACTCTAATGGATGTATGACGCACAATAGGAGCAAATACCTCATTGTAATCTCATTGTGAATAGCCTTTGGCAACCAACCTTGCCTTGTGCTGCACCCTAGTGTTGCCTTGAGTCCCAACTTTCTTCTTATAGACCCATTTGCAACCTACAATGTTCTTGTCCTTTGGACGTTTCACAAGCTCCCAAGTTTTGTTTTTATGGAGAGATTGCAGTTCCTCCTCCATTGCAGTCATCCAAAGACCAGCATCAGAACATTTTAATGCAGCTTCATAAGTAGGTGGATCAACAAAATCCTTCAAATTTTCATAGCCATACCTAATAGGAGGTCTAACATCCCTTCTAGGACATTCTTTGCCAATGGTTCTTGGTGGTAGTTGCTCCACCTCTTCCTCCTCAACTACGTTTTCCTGAACACTTGATGAGTTATCTTTTGGTTCAACTTGATCAATATTACTAGGCTACTGTGTGTATAACTCCACCTGTTTAGGAGTAGTATTCTCAACTTCTAGTGATGCAATTTCCAATTCTTCTGTAGTCTACAACAAAACATTTTCATCAAAATGACATAACGACTATATATCACTTTACCTGATGCAATGTCATATATTCTGTATCCTTTTACTCCAGTACCATATCCAACAAATATGCCTTTCTTAGCTCGAGGCTCCAACTTCCCATTGTTCACATGGTAGTAAGCTGGACATCCAAAAATCTTGAGCTTGGAGTAATTTGCAAACTTGTTCATCCACAATTCAAATGGTATCTTACCATCTATAGCACTAGAGGGAGACCTGTTAACCAGAAAGGAAGTTGTGTTAACAGCCTCTGCCCAAAAATTCTTATTCAAACCTGCATTGGATAGCATGCACCTGGCCTTTTCAAGGAGTGTCCTATTCAATCTCTCTACCACTCCATTCTATTGAGGGATATGTCTGACAGTATAATGTCTAGTAATTCCTGTATCTTTACAAAAGTTGTTAAACTCTTGAGAGCAAAACTCAAGACCATTATCTGTCCTCAAGTATTTGACCTTTCTATCAGTTTGGTTTTCTACTTGAGCTTTCCAATGCTTAAAGCTTTCAAAAGCATCACTCTTATGTTTCAAGAACAAAACCCAATTCATGTGAGAGTAGTCATCAATAATAGAAAGAAAATACCTTGATCCTCCATGAGAGGACTGTCGTGCAGGCCCCCAACAATCAGCATGTATATAATCTAATACTCCCTTTGAACTGTGCTGACATTTGCCAAAAGACACCCTTTTCTGCTTGCCATATACACAATGTTTGCACATATCAATGCAAACTACCATGTGTCCTTCAAACCTGCCTAGACTACTCAGTCTCTGTATCCCTTTCTATCCCTCATTCTTGAGTGCCATATAACAGACTAATGCTCCTGACCTAATGTAGCTGCTACAACTAAACCAGAAATAGGTGTGCTCTGCAAAATGTATAAGGGGCCAAACTTGACACCCTTCATAACAACCAATGAGCCTTTCACAACACTAATCTTTCCCCCTCCGCCTGAATATCTGTAACCCTTAGAATCAAGGGTCATAAGAGAAATCAAGTTCTTACTTAGTTTTGGAACATGCCAAACATCTTCCAAAACTCTAATCGTGCCATCTTGCATCCTGAACTTGATAGTGCCAACACCTACTCTGGAGCATACATTGTCATTGGCCAAGGTCACTTGGCCATCCTCCACCTGCTCATATGTATCAAAGTACTCCCTACACGGAGTCATATGGTGGGATGCTCCTGAGTCCATAATCCACTGATCACCTGAATAGGCACTACAACAAACTGTAAGAGAAAAATCACCATCAGATGCAGAATCTGTTTCTACCACTGTAGCCTTTCCTTTGTTCTTCAACTTGGGACAATTTGTTTTTGAGTGTCCCTTCTCCTTACAATAATTGCAAGACTCATTTGAGTACTTACTTTTAGATTTGCTCCTATTTCTATTCTTATTACCCCCTTTCCACTGGCTTCTACTTCTGTTCTCTTGCTGATGAGCTGTGAGGCCAGAACCACTTGCCTCATTACTGCCATGCTGCACCATGTGTCTCAGCTCCCTCAAATGAAGGCTGGATCTCACTTCTTCCAATGTAATGGAATCTCTTCCAACTACACAAAACTGAACAAAGTTTTCATAACTGAGAGGAAGTGAGCAAAGTAAGATGAGAGCTGCATCTTCATCTTCAATGGTAATACCTGTGTTCTTGAGTTCCATCAGAATGGAATTCAACTGATCTAAATGCTGCTTAAGTGGTGTACCTTCCTTCATTTTTAGTGAGAACAATCTTTGCTTTAACAACAACTTGTTTGTTAAAGACTTAGTCATGTATAATGACTCTAATTTCTGCCAAAGGCCAGAGGACGTTGTTTCATCTACAACTTCTATGATTACTTCATCTGACAAGCACAGTAAAATGGTGGAGTGAGCCTTCTCCTCCTGTATTCCAAATTCAGTAGAGTCTTTATCCAATGTGGCAGCCTTATTTAAAGGTGCCCAAATGCCCTGTTGTTTCAAAAGTGCTCTCATTTTTAATTGTCACAGACTGAAACTGTTTCTGCGTCAAACTTGTCTATTTTCATACCAGGAGTTGCCATCTCAAAAATGTGATTTTCAACAACAGTAATCACATAAATTTTCAAACATACCTTCACAAATTTCTAATTATAGAAATTGCCCAAAAAATGCAAAAATGTGTTCGATTTGCTTCAACTTTCAACAAACCCCCAAAAAATTAATTTAGGACTTGTTGAACTCGGATTAGGAAAATATCAAACACATCCAATTCAAAAATTTGGCACAAGATCTGATTCTCAACACGTATTCAAAAATCTCAAACACTTTGCACCCAAAAAATCGGCTGGCAAAAGGAACCACGAAAAAATTTCAACAAGGATGCCAAAAATCAAAACCACGGATTTGCCTTCACGAAAAATTCCCCAAAAATTCCAGAAGCTTCGGAGCAATGTGGAGAAGGTTTAGGAGGCTTACAAACCCATTCCACCAAGTGAAATGGAAGACACAAAGGTTGACATCCAACTGGTTCCAGCGGCGGCGGCAATGGCGGTGGCAGCGGCAGCGATAGCAGCGACGGCGGTTAGGGTTTTCTGATTTCCAGCCCAAATCACAGATTCAAATCTGGTTTTTGACTTCTAATCACGCTCTGATACCACTTGTTGTGCTTCCACAAGCAAAAGCCCTATGATTTTGGAAGAAATCAGGAAGCAAATCGGGAAGAAAAACTCAAATTTGGGGAGCTCGACGTTGTTGGCGGGCCTTGTTCTTGAATCCATGATTTCGAGTGGGAGAAGGTGCAATCTTGATCAATACATCCAAACACAAATGATTTACGTGGTTCCCCTTCTCCTTGGGTACTTCACGGATGGCTTTCTTGGTGGTTTTCACTATTAGGTAGTAGGGTTACAAAGGGAGAAGAAGCAAGGAAGAAAGCTTCTTCTTCTATCTCAATTTGGGCGAATTTGAGCTTTTATAGTCTAAGCCCAAATTCCAACAATGCCCTTGAGTACATCAAGTTACAAATTATAATCAAGTAAAATACAAGCTAGATGAAAGTCACATTCTTTATAGTTCTAGTAATTGTAACACACGAATTTGACAAAGTACCAATTCAGTGATCACTGTGGATAAACCTATACTTGCACACTAATTACATCTGAATACATACACTTGCGGTAAAATTAAAATATATTGAACACATATTATTAAATATTAATTTCAAAAAGTTTGAACAGTTATCACAAAAAGTCATTTTTCTAGTAGCGCCCTCACTATCAGCTTGAATTTTTAGCGTAGTAGGAGCACCGATCCTATCATGTGTACTCCCCTCTCTGTCCTTCCTCCATACCTTGCAAGTAAACTCCTTCCTCAAACACACAAACATTTTTCCATTGAATGCACCTAAAACCTAATTTGATGTTTTCCTTTGATTCGTATTTTTGGTAGCAATTTATTTTTCCTTTAGTTCATATTTTTGCAAAGAAATTGTCATTTCATAAATGTTTCATGAATATTTTCAAACCCATTTGGTGAAGCACATCATTGAAATTGAAGATTGAGTGAAATATTCAAATAGGTTATTTTGCATTGTTATTTCAAGGAGGATAGCAAAATTTGGTTCCTTCAAATTTATCAAGATAAATACTGCATAAATCACACTTCATTACTTCATTTTTCAATAATAATAGTAAAATGAATACATATGGTAAAGGTATATTGTTTTGTGAAGAAAAGGTAAGTGTAAACATTGTTCTAATGATTTATGTAAATGTGGATACCTTCATTTTTAATTTTGAGGCATTGAAGAATTATAACATTTTAGAAAGGTTATAAATCAATGCCAGCCATCCATATGAAGAGCTGCCCTATCTATGCAGGTTGATTTTTGAAGGCATATATAAAAGCTTTTTTGGTAATCATTTTACCAAAACAACAATATGTTTGGTAGTCATTGTAAAACATTTTCACAACTTGGTTTTTAATGCCAAAACAACAATATTTCTAACATTGCTCTGTTATTTTGCACTATTATTAATAATTACAATAAAAGATTTTTGAATGAGTTATTTTGCACTTTTATGGTTTAAATTAATATTGATGAAATCTTGTTTGCATTGTTATGATTTAAATGTTTGTGGTTAGTCCAATGTTGTTGGTAATGTTTAATGTTTAATGTTGTTAAAGATTATCTTAGGATTATGTTTCTCCTTATGTATGCTTGTTGTATATTGTATTGCTTATTCATTATTATTTATTGTTTAGCACAAAATGTCTTCCATGGAAAAGAAAAAGTCTAGTGGAGAGGTTGCATGAGTTGGAGTGCCAACCAAGATGAAATTTTTTTAGACTTGTTATGTCACTCAATTAAAGAAGGAAATGGAAAAGGGCCTGATGGAAAAATTAGATCTGAAACTTGGAGCAAAGTTATTAATAAATTTAATGAGATGACAGGAGCACACATCACCAAGAAAAATGTGGATAGTCGAATGAAAACATGGAGAGTAGTAATGTACAAAGTTTACAATAAACTTCTAAATCAAAGTGGATGGGGATGGAATTGTATTTGAGGTATTGCAACTATTTCTGATGAAACATGGAATGCATTTGTGGAGATTAGCTCTCATTACACATTAGTACATTTTGACATTATTCATTAAGTACCATGTTAATAAATTTCTTTACTTTGATTTTGTAAAAACATCCAGAGTGTGCTCCATAAAGCCATGCCCAATCTATGATCAACTTGTAACAGTTTTTGAAAGCAATATTGCAACAGGCTCATCTTCTATACAACCTATAGATTGTGAAGAATGTGTCAACCTAAATGATGACAATATTGATACTACATCTTATGTTTCCTTATCTAATCAACTTGAATTAGGAAGACCTTCTCCAAGTGCATCATCTATAGTAAATAACAAAAAAAAAGGGAAGCATGCACGACCACATGTAGAGACTCAAGAAATGATTACATCAACAATGAAAGATGTGAACCTTACATTGTCAAAGTTTATTGAAGAAGAGAGGTCATCAAGTGATTCTATTGTATTTATTATGAATCATATGGCAAAAGCTACAGAAGAGAATATTGAATTGGTAAAAAAAGAGAAGAGTGATCATGATCATGTGATGGATATCATTCTTGAAATTCCTGACATTTTTGAGGAAGAGAGGTTTAGAGCACTAAACCTGATGGACAACAATTTTCTCCTATCTCAATTTTTACGAGTACCAACTGCGATGATGATCAATTGGTTGAAGTTCAACTTTAAACAATGATTGTTATGTTCTTAACTACAAAAATACACTTTTGATGTTGTGTTTTGTTACAAAAATTATGTGGACTTATTTTGTTCTAAAATGAAACTTATGTTTTGTTATGTTCCAAAATTTTGTATTATGGTGATGCATTTTTATGAATGATGTGTTATGTTCCAAAATTTTGTATTATGGTGGTGATGCATTGTTTATGAATGATGTGTTATGTTCAAAAATGTTCTAAGTTTTTTTAACATCTTTTGTATAGGAAGGTAGTTGGTTTATAAATGGACTTCCACTCAAATATGAGTGTTTCAATTGCTAATTCAAAGGCATTTGGAAAGAAGAAGGAAGAGATGCAAGGTGATTATGTTGCTAACTCAATTACTTTGTGCATTGGTTGCTACATCAAATACTGTGTCTATACTTATGGCATGAATATATAGTAGGGAAGGAGAACAATATATACAAAGATTACTAGATCCTTCTTTACCAGATCAAGCCTATAATTGCAGAAAAATGTATCGCATGAGCCAACATGTGTTTCATCAATTTTGTGCTTTGTTGAGAAGGGAAGTAGTACAAGATGGTAAGAACATATCTATTGAAGAAAAACTTGGAATATTCCTTGTGACAGTAGATCAAAATCAAAGATATGAAGTGACAAGGGAGCGGTTTCATCGATTTGCATGGACGATTAGCACTTATTTTCATGAAATGTTGGATGTTATTGCCAAATTGGGTCGTATACTTTTGGTTAAACCTCCTACAACTCCTATAAGGATACGAAATGATTCACATGTTTACCCATACTTCAAGGTATGAAATGTTAATTTATTTCAAAATCGTAGTCTATAATGTGTTTTGTTGTATTTGTATTTACATTATATGATTTGTTAGGATAGCATCAAGGCATTTGATGGAACACATATTAAAGCTACCGTTTATGAAGAGGAAAATTCAAGATACAGAAATAGAAAAAGGTTATTATCTCAAAATGTTTTAGCTACATGTAATTTTGATATGAAAATTATTTATGTACTCAATTGATGGGAAGGTTCAATTGCAGATGCTCGAATATTACAAGATGCAATAAGTTGATGTAATGGTCTTAAAGTACCACCAAGTATGTCACTAACAAATATCTAGTTAGGGAATTTATCAATTTATACCATTATGTACTTGACATTGTGTATTGAAATTGAGTTGTTCTTTGTGTAGGCAAATATTATTTGGTAGATGCAAGTTATCCAAATAGACCTAAATTTATTTATCCATTTTGAGGTATTTGATATCACATTTCTGAATATGATGTCAATTGACTGCTAACAAATGCAATTGAAAACTTCAATTATAGACATTCACAGTTGAGGACAGTAATTGAATGAACATTTGAGGTAATCAAGCATCATTTTGCAATTTTACAGGGTTACATGCCATTTTCTTTTCAAACTCAAGCTAAAATAGTTATAGCATGTTGTTTACTTCATAATTTTATTCGTATAGCAAAGAAGATTTACTTGAAGATGAATTAAGTGATGGTGAAGATCTACATGAAGCTAAAGCATCTAAAGCAATTGAGACAGATATTCCTAGTAGTGAATTCAAACAAGATCAAAGGAAACAAGTTGTAGATAAATTACATGACAGAATTATGAGAGAAATGTAGAATAATAGGGTAATGTGATTATTATTATTCTATATTTCAATTTTTAGCATATTTGTTGTATTTCTAATATTGTATTACATACTTGACTTTATTAATATAATGTTTATGTCGCTTACTTAATGATTGAATGTGAAAATTATATATTTCTATCTTTCATGGAAATTGTATGATGGTAAAAAAGAAGTTTCTTGCTAGCTATGTTTTTTTGCGATTTTTCAAAATGCTGAACCTGGTGGTGTGTTGGGGAGAGTTTTTTGCCTTCGGAACTTCCGTACTGTGGTGGCAAAACTTCTAGGTAGGTGCCTTCAAAACTACTAGATTGCTCAAAACTTCCAGGCATTCTAGCTTCTAAACTTCCGAGTCTTCGACTTCAAAACTTCCATGGAAGATAAAGATAGATATTGTGGGGTGGTGTATTCATCAAAAAAAAAAAAAATTTAATTAAAAAAATATATATATATTTCACATTTTTTAAATTCAATTATCTTCGATTCTTATCATGCACAAACACCTATAATTCAATTTTCATCAATTCTCTTGGGTGCACAAATATCTTAGTAATGAATTTATTTCTCATCAATTCAATTCTAATTAAGAAATAAATTATCGTTAATTTAATTTCATCTAATTCATCTCGCACAAACACCCCCTAAGAGGTGAAGTTATTCAAGATAAAGGGTTCCAAACACCTTCTATGTTTGTAACAAAAGTGCTTACGTACTCCTCTCATTCACCCCATTCACAACCTATCCAATCAATGATCTAGGAGACAAATCATCTACACCACACATGCATATTATATAGGTTTTTTTTCTAATTTACCTTTAAAATTAAATTAAACCTCTATTTGTGCCACCAAAATTCCTAGGAAAGGAATTCAAGTGAAATGACCTTCCATTTGACCAATTTCAAGTATTTGTTTGTGTATCAAGGAAATCATGGAAAATGAATTTCCCATGATTTTCAAGCCTCACCTAATCCCTCTCATTTCTCAACCCTCTCTTTTCCACCCCCCTTCAAGAATCACTGCAAAATCCCTCAACTTGATGCACATGAGCAAATGCTAGTGAAGATTCCCAGACACACCGCCACTAACAATCCCAATCAATTGTCAAGCAACTGCCCCACTCACTCGTCCTCACCCATGCACAACCTACTTTTACAATCACCCACAGTTTCCCCTTTTCCATGTGTGCAAGCCTTGTCTCACCACTCATGCCACTATGTGTCTACCCTATCCTCATCCACGTACACTCCCTACATGAGTCTCACCACTGATTCTCCCCACGTGTTTGTCCATGTCATAGCACGTTTGCCACCACTCCCTCACCTCCTCCAAGCAAACCCGCTTGCATCGTTGCCACCCAAAGTCTTGCTCATGATCGCTCCACAACTAGTCACTGCCATAGTCACTACCCAATTGTTGTTGGGGGGATTAGGGTTTTCAATTTTTGTTTTTAGGAAAGAAGACAATAGGTAAACGAAAACAAGGAAAATATAAAAAATAAAAATAAAAATAAAAGGAAATAATATTTATAATAATAATAATAAGGAAATTGTTATTATTGTTATTGCATTAAATCTTGTTAAGTTAATTGCATGTTTTATTTGATTGATTTGATTATTACACTAATTGAAATATGTTTAGTATATTGTTATTATTAGGAATTAATTTATTGATAGAATGCATGAGGAAATTATGTTGTTTACGTGGAATGATAGAAATGTGTAATGTTATTTTTTGTGTTAATCTACTTTTTATAATATGATAAAGTATTTTTTCACATTGATGAGACTAATAAACATCTTTTTTATATGTTTTTATAAAAATTAAAATTTCATTATTAAAAAATTAAATTTTTAATAATTTTAATTATTTCAATATTTAAAATGTTTTAATATTAAACTTTCCAATTAATTCCCATGACACATAAATACATAAAATCTAAGATTTCTCTCATTTCTCATGTGCGTACAAATAACTCTCAAATCTCGTTACTTCCATTTTCCATTTATTTTAAAAATTTTATCATTTCATTTCTCATCATTTCCAAATATACAAATGAACCTCATAACAACATTTTTTTTCATCTCGTCTTTCCTTCGTGGAAGTGCACTCACACGTAGGGTAGGTGGGCGTTTCACCACCTTACATCAACTAATTCTTAATAAATTAGAATAAACAGGAAGCATTATTACGCTTAAAATTGAACCAAATCAAATCATTCAAAAATCAAATGGCGTTGATTCAATTCTTGATCATCAACCTAGTATATATAGAATAAATATTTAATTTAAATTCAAATATACAAGATTAATTGAAAATGTATCAAGCCATTCATTAACAGGACATTTAATATAGAAAAATTATTTAAAACCATGTCTCATTTCTTATTAAAAGTTTCGTACTATAATTTAATACACCTATAAGAGAAAACAAGAGACTGATAAAACTAGACGAAAACTTTAGGCTTAAATCGTGATGAAACAAACAGCTACTTTATCTGTCAGCAACAGAAAAAGGACCTTGGAAGAACCAAACTCCCCTAAAATATAAATAATAAGACTAAAAGATGTTCCAATATATATAAAAGGACATGGAAAAAAACGGATCGCTAACCACCGATGAATAAATAATAATTCAGAGTTGCACTGCATTCGAATAAATAATAATTCAGAGTCACGTACTAAAAGATGTTCCAATTTTACTGAAAAATAATAGAAAGGAAAAAATCATGTGACAGCATTGCATGCATGATACATGACACTAACACAAGCAAGCGGCAATTCTCATCCACTCTGCCATATTAAACACGCCCGGCAGATGTTTGGTGCAGACAATCATACTACTTCTGGATGAAATCTTAATCGTGAAAGTTGCTTAGAATCTTATTAATCATAAAGATAAATATTCTAAGGTTTTATTTAATTTTAACTTTCAAAATTGTTTTAACGTTATTATTATTGTATAGATTTCAATGTATTATCTTTTATCACCCAAATTACTATACAATTCTAATTCTATTTATGAAATTTGTTCCAACTTTAGCTCTATTCGACTTTTATAGATAAAAAAAGCATCAAAAAGATCTATTTGTATACATTAGAAATCTGAAAAATAGTCTAAACAGGAAAGGAAAAAAATGGAAAATTAGAAATAAAAATTTATTTTAGAATTATTTGTACATGTTACATAAATTTTAAAAAATTAATTTTAAAAAATAAATACTCTACATTTTAATAATTCAAATATAATTTCACATTTTTTTTGATAAATAAGATCGAAAGAGACTAAACAAGATATATAAAGTTAGAAGAATGAAATACGTCATAATACAATTTTTCAATAAAATTTCTACGCATTACAATAATTTTCCAACTTAATAAGTAAAAAATGACAAAAAAGAGTTATATTTATAACGATGAAAAATTTAAATTTTTTTCGTATTTTTCAAAATACACGTATAACCTAAAAATCTTGTTCTTGATATTGGTAAAGGTAACGTAACTACCAATTATTAAAGAGGTAAAAGAAAAATAGCATGCAATCTCGGCCAACCGATGCGCCCCACCTGTGACGGTACGAACGAATCTCTGCGGGCGCGTAGCCCTTCGCCCTTGCCGCTGGCTTTTACTTTTATCTCGGGGGACCAGTGCAAAAGCAAGAGAATCCGAAGCGACACCGCACATGGCGGTTCTCTTCTCCACTTGCCGCCAGCTGCGCTCGCAGGCGAGGTCGTCCCCCTCCTTCACATGTCATGTAAGCCCACCAGCGATGAGCAGCTAGCACATCGTCCTTCCCACGGAAACAATTATTAACGAGCGCCCAGGAATGAGAGATCGTGACGATCCACCCCTTTTCCCTCGGTCCCCACCGCTCCACCCACCAACCAAACACAAACACTCTCCCTTCCCTACTGCGTTTGTAAAAAAATTTCACGGGTAAAAGTTATGATTCTTACAATTAAATTACTATTGATTATAATATAATGTTGTTGTTGAAGATGCTCTTGATAAGTAAATGTCTTTAATGGTTCTGTAGGTGTCTACAGAAGTCACTTTTGTAGGTACCTATTGGATCAAAGATTAACGGTTGTTTGATGAAGAGAGAGAGTGTTCGAAAAAAAATCTCCCTCGCAGAAAAAAAAACTTCCGTCGATGACACTCGCGTAAAAGCAGTCCATTTATTTTAGCAGGACATCATCACCTGTGATTTGGGATTTGCGATTCGGGATTTGGGATTTGCGATTCGAGATTTGGGATCTTTTTAAAGTTATCGAATAGAATACGGAAGGACGTCAGTTAGCATCAGATCTACCAACGGGTTACAGGTGTGCTTTCATGTTTTGAAAAGTTGATTTATTAAGTGCATTGATTATACTTTCGTTTAACATGAATGAACATTTATTGGGGGTAAAATGTTTGCAACATTTTTTGGGAAAAAAGTTAGTTAGATCAAAGTAAAATATGTTTAATCTGAAATGTTACTCATCAACTACTCTGTAAAGTTATCAACTACCCTGTAAAGTTATCAACGTACTTTAAAATTTAAAGTTATTTATCTTAGTCTATTGGTAATTAAAAGGTCGTAATATGTACACCTTTACAGAGTGGTTGATAATTAGTGGTTGATAACTTTAATTAAATGTTGGTGGATAATTTCAAAGTCTCACTCCTTTATTGGAGAACTTTTAATTAAAGAATCAGCCATTCTCGAATTGTCAAAAGTTATGATAAACAGCAAGTATAATGGCTCGAATAGGACTATTCTGAAATGCAAAGGCTTGATGACTTAGAGTTCAATATTAGAATGGAAGGGTCGGCTAGCCATCCTGATGGAGAAGGAGAAGGAAGTGCAAGTCCACACCATGCCATGACATTTTCTTCGGAGCATGATGCATATAATTTTTATAATGCATATGCAATGAAG
>JAMKPZ010005814.1:0-11437 GCA_024699675.1 Amphibolis antarctica | reverse complement strand
GTCACCAGAAAACGTCCTGACCTTTCTACACAACACGGCACGGATATTCATGTATGAGGGGAAGGGACAACACTCCTTCCCCACCTTTGGAACTAACGTATAATCAAGCATGCAGGCGAAATAACCGGTTGCCAGGTAAGATCAGCCGGCCACCGTCACCATTACCCGAGGATGTTCGACTCCTCAACACAACCCAAGTCATAACGTCAACTGTCCCAGGCGAAGGGGAGGAAAGCTCGCCCATGCACGCCAGCTCAGACCGTTGGTCGCCTAGACCACAACCTACGCAAGACGAGACGATGCACGGAAAAATCAACCGGTTGCCCGGTAAAACGACCAGCCACCGCCACCAGTACCCAGGTATGATCGACTCCTCAACATACCTCGAAAACCATACTTAGACGTATCGGTCGGGTATGTAACCGGCCAACCACCGGCAAACCGGTAAGGAAAACCGGTTGCCAACACCCCCAAACCCCCATGTGTGCACATGAAAGGAGGACACAGCCGGCAAGCCGTCGGTTGGCCGGTTTAAGGAACCGGCCCTCGTTTCCCCAAAACCCCCATGGGTGCACATGGAAGGGGGAAACAGCCGGCAAGCTGCCAACTGGCCGATTCAAGGAACCGGCCCCCGTTTCCCCAAAACCCTCGTGGCTGCGCATGAAGGGGGGAAGCAGTCGGCAAGCCGCCGGCTGGCCGGTTCAGGGAACTGGCCCTCATTTCCCCAAAACCCCCCATGGGTTCAAGGAACCGTGTGAATGGCCAGCTCGAAGGTAAAATTGCAAAGGTACGACATGACCACTGTGTCAGTGGCAGATTTTTGAAAAAGCAACGTACCACATCCTCAGCCGGTTGCCGCCTCCCACGAGGCGGCAACC
Source organism: Amphibolis antarctica (assembly GCA_024699675.1). Classification (NCBI taxonomy): domain Eukaryota; kingdom Viridiplantae; phylum Streptophyta; class Magnoliopsida; order Alismatales; family Cymodoceaceae; genus Amphibolis; species Amphibolis antarctica. Next base: position 10,559 of record JAMKPZ010005814.1, on the reverse strand, counting down.
ACGTAACCAACCGGACGAAAAGTAATGTCACAAAAAAAAGCATGATGTGACTATTCATAACAACTTTTAGAAAAGAAACACGTGAAGCCTTCACATCACATCCTAGTGGCCGGCTCATACAAGGTGGTTGCCGCATGACCAGCCATTCAAGATCTAAGACATGGAGAGATACGACCCAACCTTCGAGCACGACACACGAACACTTTCCACCTTGTTACCCGGTCACCAGCACCCACAAGGTGGCTTCCGCGCAACCAACCAGCTAGCAATATGGCATCCCCTGGTCAAGTGACCGAGGGTGTAAGCCCGATTCTATTGTCCGACCTACAATAGATAATTCACGAAAGCGTGAAATCTCGCAGAACCTACCGTCTACGCATGGAGGGTCATTCAACCCTAAGATGTCGGTTTCCTTCCTCAAAAGTCATACAACCTCGCCTAGGGAGGGGCATTCTATTGACCCCATGTTTAAAGGGGGATGGAGCCGGCTTGCCGCCAGCAAGCCGCTTCAAGGAAGCGGCACTCAGACCCCAAAAATGCACATTTGGAAAAAACTTAGGGGGATGGAGCCGGCTTGCCGCCAGCAAGCCGCTTCAAGGAAGCGGCACCCGAACCCCAAAAACCCACATTTGGTAAAAACTTAGGGGGATAGAGCCGGCTTGCCGGCGGCAAGCCGCTTCAAGGAAGCGGCACCCGAATCCCAAAAACTACATCTTCATGCAAATGATCGGGGAAACAGCCAGCTTCCACTTGCCACGTAGCAATCAGGAGGCAAGCCGAATCAATCAGGAAAATACGATGAGATTTAACCACGTAAATCTCGCAAATCTGCCAATTACGTGGACCGCGTAATCAAGCCGGAATCACGCCACCTTCCATCTTCGGGTGCCCCCAAAGAAGGAAGGCAACCCCTTATAAAAAGGGTGGCCCCCCTACACCACTGAGCAGGCTAGATTTTCTGGAGAGAGAGGCTGAAATTTCTGGAGAGAGGAGGCTGGAAGAAGGAGGAGCGAAGGGTTTTTGAAGGACGAGATTTCCTGGGAAGTCGGCTGACACCCTAGGGAGAAACGACCATCCACCGGTTCCAAAGGAGGAAAGCAGCTCGGGGCCCCGACGCCTTTTTGCCGTGCCAGAGAAAGGACTTCCGATCCCCGTCAACGACGCCCCCTACAGGTAAGCCCTTCCACCCTCACCATTTTACGTGTGCTTTTTACTACGTTTTGTCAAGCCCTGACCACATAACGCCTTCCCTGTGCAAGGGGATGGCAGGGGGAATGACCCGGGTATCATTACTTCGGAAACACGTACGAAAGTACCGGGGGCCGCCCTCCTGGCCGGGTTAATCCACCCGGCCCGGCCGTGCTCAGTTTACATGCGACCCTTCTGTCGGGCCTTTTTATGTGGAAACTCAAATGTTTCCCAACAAGCTTTACAAGTTTTTATTCGATCCCCACATGTCTTTCTCGGGGTCCCAGAAAATTCCCAGGAAGACGCCGCCGGCAAGGAAGACGGCGGTGGCCGTTCGGGTGTACGAACAAGTACAACCCGACGGTGCCCGTTTCTTTCCCGGGAGGCGTAAGTCTACCCTCTCAATGCCCTGGAAAGATTCCTGGGATGGGGGAAGCAGCCGGCTAGGCACCGACAGGCCGATTCAAGGAACCGGCCACCACTTCCCCAAAAACCCCCATGGGTGCAAAAGGAAGGGGGAAACAACCGGCAAGCCACCGGCTGGCCAGTTTAAGGAACCAGCCCCCGTTTCCCCAAAATCCCCATGGGTGCGTATGAAGGGGGGAAACAGCCGGCAAGCCGCCGGCTGGCCGGTTCAAAGAACCAGCCCCCGCTTCCCCAAAACCCCCACAGGTGCAAAGGGATGCGGGAAGCAGCCGGCTAGCCGCCGCTTCCCCAAAAACCCCCATGGGTGCAAAAGGGAGGGGGAAACAGCCGGCAAGCTACCGGCTGGCCGGTTCAAGGAACCGACCCCCGTTTCCCCAAAATCCCAATGGGTGCGTATGAAGGGGGGAAACAGCCAGCAAGCCATCAGCTGGCCGGTTCAAGGAATTGGCCCCCGTTTCCCTAAAATCCCCATGGGTACGTATGGAAGGGGGGAAACAGTCGGCAAGCCGCCGGCTGGCCTGTTCAAGAAATCGGCCCCTGTTTCCCCCAAATCCCCATGGGTACAAAGGGATGGGGGAAGCAGCCGGCTAGCCACTAGCAAGCCAATTCAAGGAACCAGCCATCGCTTCCCCAAAGCCCCCATGGGTGCAAAGGGATGGGGGAAGCAGTCGGCTAGCCGCCGGGAGGTCGGTTCAAGGAACCAGCCGCCGTTTCCCCAAAACCCCCATGGGTGTAAAAGGAATGGGGAAACAGTCGGCAAGCCGCCGGCTAACCGGTTCAAGGAACCGGCCCCCGTTTCCCCAAAATCCCCATGGGTAAGTATGGAAGGGGGAAACAGCTGGCAAGCCGCCGGCTGGCCGGTTCAAGGAACCGGCCCCTGTTTCCCCAAAATCCCCATGGCTGCGCTAATGGGTTAGGAAAGTAGCCAACCAGCCACCGATCAACCGGTGCAAGTAGCCGGCGGTCGGCTCCCTGAAAGCCCATCTTTTTCTCCCCTATTCACCACTGGATCCAATATGGATCCCCATTTTGTTCAATTCCCATTTGTTTACTTGATTCTCGTTTATTTTCATCAAAAGGGATATAGTTATCCCTCTAAACACCCTGGAAAGTCTTCCAAGGTGAGGCCATACATGGTCGAATTGACTATCATGTTTTCCGTTTTAGAGTCGGAGAGAGGCCGGGAATGCCCGGGCTGTCTCGGGGTGCCTAACACCTTCCCCAACAATACCTTGAGCCCCATATCCAGTTCTCTCATGTTACACGAGTTTACGTGAATCCCGTGGTTTTATCATTTCGATGGTGGAAGGACACTTTGCCATCCGGTTTTCCTTGTTTTCTACCCAAAAATAAGGTGGCAACTTCGTTCAACGAGCCATCAACTGCACATGGTGATGCGCTCACACAAACACCTTTCAATTTTTTGTACCTCGGTCCATCTGCCGGTGGGGCCAGTGGAAACCCATGGGCTTTCGGGTGATAGCCGGATGAAAGAGAGGGTACAGTCCCCAACAACACAATCCTCCCAAATGGGGGGCATTGGGACGAAGTTAGCGTGACGACTTACCTTGCGACTTTCGCGGTAGTAACGGGTTGCTAGGTGAACTGGGTGGCGGTGGTTCGGTGCCAGATGCGTGGCGTGATTCTTCCGGTCCGGCTGGCCCACTTCCTCCGTATCTCAACTGGAGGCCGGTAGAGGGTTCCGCTCCAGACCCGGCCCATTACATCAGTCAACTTGGGTCAGTACGAGAGGCTTGCCTCTAAGAGGTCTAGCTCGTCATCTGGCGAGCGGTCAACCGGGCGCCATCCTCCTGCTCCTGCTTCTGCTTCACGGTCTACCGGTGGAACTTCTCTAAACTCAGATTATCCCGAAGATTTGCGCGCGTCGCTGGACCATCTTTATGCTCGAGACGAAGTGATTATCCGATTGTTGAGTCGAGAAGATCGGTTGATCCGGCTAGTCGACCAAATAGAGCGGCAGGAGCGGGCTCGTGACCTATGGAGGCGGGAGCGCCAGAGAGCCAACCCTAGGAGATTTGAGCCCCGGAGGCTTGAACCCTTAGAGTCTTCTGAGGAGGAGTAGTCTGTTTGTACCCCGCCCTTTTTAAATGATGAATAATATCTTAACTTTAATGGAAACTTCTCCGTAACCATCTTCTCGTGTGTACTTGTGAGTTCGTGGGCGAGATTCGGAGTAACGTTTCTAAGACCACATTCGCGCCATGTTGGGAATTTTGGGGGAGCCGGTAGCTGGGTTATCTTATCGGCTTGCTAGACTGGCGGTTGGTTGGCTACCTTCCCGACCCATTTGCACAACCATGGGGTTTTGGGGAGATGGGGGTCGATTCCTTGAATCGGCCAGCCGGCGGCTTGCCGGCTGTTTCCCCCTTCCATGCGCACCCATGGGGGGTTTTGGGGAAACAGGGGCCGATTCCTTGAACCGGCCAACTAGCGGCTTGCCGGTTGTTTCCCCCTTCCATATGCGGCCTTGGGGGTTTTGGGGAAACGAGGGCTAGTTCCTTGAACCGGCCAGTCAGCAGCTTGCTGGCTGTTTCCCCCTTTAATGCGCACCCATGGGGGTTTTGGGAAATGGGAGCCGGTTCCTTGAACCGGCCAGCCGGTGGCTTGCCGGCTGTTTCCCCCTTCCATGCGCACCCATTGGGGGTTTTGGGGAAACGGGGGCCGGTTCCTTGAACCGGCCAGCCGGCGGCTTGCCGGCTGTTTCCCCCTTCCATGTGCACCCATGGGGGGTTTTGGGGAAATTGGGGCCGGTTCCTTGAACCGGCTAGCTGACCACTTGCTGGCTATTTCCCCCTTCCATGCGCACCCATGGGGTGTTTTGGGGAAACAGGGGCCGGTTCCTTGAATCGGCCAACCGGCGGCTTGCCGGCTGTTTCCCCCTTCCATGTGCACCCATGGGGGGTTTTGGAGAAACGGGGGCCGGTTCCTTGAAGCGGCCAACCGGCGGCTTGCCAGCTATTTCCCCCTTCCATGTGCACCCATGGGGGGTTTTGGGGAAATGGGGGCCGGCGGCTTGTCAGCTGTTTCCCCCTTCCATGTGCACCCATGGGGAGTTTTGGGGAAATGGGGGCCGGTTCCTTGAACCGGCTAGCCGGCGGCTTGCCAGCTGTTTCCCCCTTCCGTGTGCACCCATGGGGGGTTTTGGGGAAACGGGGGTCAGTTCCTTGAACCGGCCAGCCGACGGCTTGCCGGCTGTTTCCCCCTTCCATGTGCACCCCTAGGGATTTTGGGGCTGCTGGCAACCAGGTTTCTTTACCGGTTTGCCGGTGGTGGGCTGGTTACACAGCCAACCCATATGTCTAAGTATGGTTTCCAAGGTATGTTGAGGAGTCGATCGTACCTGGGTACTAGTGGCGGTGGCTGGTCATTTTACTTGGTAGCCGGCTGATTTTTTTTTTTGTGCGTTGTCTCGTCTTGCGCGGGTTGTGGTCTGGGCGTCCCACTGTTTGAGCTGGCGTGCATGGGTGTACTTTCCTCACCTTCGCCTGGGACAGTTGACGTTCTGACTTGGGTTGTGTTGAGGAATCGAACGTCCTCGGGTAATGGTGACGGTGGCCGACTGATCTTACCTAGCAACCGGTTATTTTGCCTGCATGCTTGATTATACATTAGTTCCAAAGGTGGGGAAGGAGTGTTGTCCCTTCCCCTCAGACATGTATATCTGTGCCGTGTTGTGTAGAAAGGTCGGGACATTTTCTAGTGACTCCTTTTCTGGCATTTTGTTTCGTTGCTTCTGTATAGGGGTTTTCAAGTGGGTGCCTGTGATGGAGTTTGCGCAAGGTAGCTGTTCCGACCCAATCATGCTATCTGGACCTGTAGGGGAATGAAAGGTGGCTCGCCTCACATCAAGAGATAACTGCTTGGACATTCACGCATGTGAGTTTGGAAACGTAGTTCTGTTGTCCAGCAGAAGCGACCCTTAGGCGACAAAGACGGGCCGAGAGGAGAGATCCGAGAGCTATCCTTCTGCCTGTAGTCATGCTAATTTATCCTCACTAGTTCGCTCTGGGGTTGTAGAAATGATGGGTAGAATCATGCGGGTTCCGGAAATGTGGGCATCGGAACCCAGGGGTGGAAGCGACTTTCAGCGGGATGCCAAGCCCAATGTTGACGACTTAGCTGGGATGTCAAGCCCTCTGTTGATGACTTAGCTGGGATGTCAAGCCCAAGGATAAGAGAAAAAAGGGAGAAGTGGGTGTCGGCAAATGGGTTCTGGCACCTGGTTGTATTGGCGGACTTCGATGGGTTGCCAAGCCCTGAAAGAAGGGGACACTTGGTCAATCGCGACAAGCCGGGTATTGGACTGCCAACAGATGGCAGAATCCTAAGATCTACCCTTCCCTTACACAGGAGTCCATATGCTTTCAGGACTCAGCAACAAGTAACTTTTCCTTTTCTTTTCTTTTTTCTCTTTTTTTTTTTCTTTTGAAGAAGGATTCTAGCCACTGACTTTTCTTCTTCTCTTTTTTTTTTTTTGTTCTTTTCTATTACAAAATAGAAGATAAGAAAATTGAATAAAAGAATGCTACTAGACCTCCCCACATGCTGTTGGCAAGTAAAATACCCGACGTTGTCGCGGCTGGTGTACCAAGGGGGAATACCTTACCTAGAGGGAGCCGAAGTTTGTGATCTCCCTCATTGTCGGGTGGCACTCGGGCTAGGTAAAGAATGGGAGGCTGGATACTCATTCGAGGGGAGAAGTGATCTCCTGTCGTTACCTTGTAACCACTCAGAATCAGCAAAGACCATGGGGATAGGGACGAACCTGGATTACTCACCCTGTTCCATCTTTATGCCATCAGAGTTAAACAAGATGGGCGCTCGGGTTTTTGATGTAGAAATCTGGATGTAGTTGGTGTCACTCCTAGGGTCGGTAGTTCATCCCAGAGGTTCAAATAGCACTTCTTGAGTCAGATGCACCGCCTGCTGCTGCAAACTGTTCCCACCGCTGGCTGTGGATGTAGCTGCTGGGTATGTCAGAGGTGGTAGCCAGTGGTGGGCTAGTCGAATGGTGGAGTGTGTAAGTATTGGGCAACAGGCTATGCCTGACAGGCTGTGATCCAGAACACACACGAACGTGTGGGGTGGCATTTTAGCAAGCTTTGCTGGCCCTCTTCCTTTCCAATATGGACGTGGCTGGATGACTAAAGAGTGGGACCTGCTTGTCACGTGTGCGTCGTGTGTGCATCGTGTGACATATGAGTGAATTTACCAAGGAAAGGGGCGTACCTGTCCGGACCTGACCTCTCGGTCAGCCGGTGGAGAGTCGGATGGAGACGTTGGTCACCGGCTCCTCTGAAGGTGGCAGCCACGTGGAGTCTTGCTCGTGCTCGTCCTTCATAGTCATGAGGGAATTGGCTTCTTGGTTGGCTTGTGGGATATTGGTCTAAGAAGTCGGTGGCCGGTCTGTCTAGAGGCGGCAACCGATTCTCTGGAGGTGGCAGCCGCGTGGTTCCCCCATCCAACCCGTTTTTCTGGGTCTTGAGGGGGCCGGTCTAATGAGGCGGCAACCGGTTCCCTGGAGGTGGCAGCCACGTGGTTCCCTCGTCCAACCCATTTTTCTGGGTCTTGAGGGGGCTGGTCTAGGGTGGCGGCAACCGGTTCTCTGGAGGTGGCAACCGTGTGGCCCCTGGTTGAACTTGTCTTTCATTGGTAGAACTTCTTCAGCTACGACAAATTGACTGGGCCGAACTCCTATTGGGTGGCTTCTTCAAAAAGGTAAGTGGCTCCCCCGCTGAGGATCTTGGTGATGATGTATGGGCCCCACCAGTTTGGGGAGAATTTTCCCGCTGAACCTGTTGGAAAAATGGAACGAAGGACTAGATTACCGGGTTTAAGGAGTCGGGGACGTACCTTCTTGTTGTAAGCCCTTGCCATTTTTCTTTGATAAGTCTGGGCGTGGTTCAATGCCCTTAACCTTCTTTCGTCAAGGAGATTCAATTGCAGTAGGCGTGATTCTGACCACTGATCATCAGAGTCCACTGCTTCTTTGAGGATGCGAAGGGATGGTAGTTCTACTTCCACCAGCAACACTGCTTTAGACCCGTATACCAGTGAGTATGGCGTTGCTCTGGTAGCGGTCCGTAGGGATGTCCAGTAGGCCCAGAGTGTGTAAGGGAGGTGGTCGTGCCAATCTTTGTGCGTTTGGACCATCTCTTTGAGAATTTAAACCAGTGTCTTGTTAGCGGCTTCGACCGCTTCGTTCATCTGTGGTCTGTAAGGGGATGCCCTTAGGTGGCGAATGCGGCATTGTTCGAGGTAGCTTGTGACCTGCTTGGCTGTGAAGTTGGTGCCGTTATCGGTCACTACCTCGAAGGGTACGCCATACCGGGTGATAATGTTGTTGCGCAAGAGCCTTTGGGTGGCGGCTACCATGACTGTCTTGTAGGAGGCCGCTTCCACCCACCTAGTGAAGTAATCGATGGCCACCAGTATGTACCGGTGTCCATTGGTGGCTGTTGGCTTGATCTCACCTACCACATCCAAGGCCCACATGGAGAATGGCCAAGGAAAAGCCATGTTGTATAGTTCCTTGGGGGGCGCGTGGATGTGGTTTCCATGTACCCGGCACTGGTGACAGCGACGGGCGTATGCGGTGCAGTCCGCTTCCATTGTGCTCCAATAGTAGCCATGAAGCATGATCTTTTTCGCCAGGAGGATCCCGTTCATGTGGGATCCATAGACACCTTCATGGATTTCCTGCATAATCGTGTATGCCTCAGGCGAGGTCACACATCGGAGGAGAGTTTGGTTGTGGGATCTTTTGTAAAATTGTCCCCCACTGAAGACATAGCCGGCTGCCAGTCTTGACAACGTACGTCTATCTTGGGTGGTGGCTTCTGGGGGGAACTCTCCAGTCTCCAAGAAGGTTTGTATATCTGAATACCATGGGTGGTCCTCTTGCTGTGAGTTTCTCAGGTTATGGTCTGGGGACCTATAATCTGTGTTGTTTGGCTCATCAGCCAGAGTTAATTCTCTGCGTTGGTCGGCAGTCTGCTGGTCGCGAGAGCGGCTAGCCAGAGGCATAGCTGTGGGTCTGGCGTCGGCCTGCCAGGGGACTTCTGTAAGGCAGTAGACGTCTTCGCTATAGGCCAGTCGGTGAAGTGTTGTGACTTCTATGGCAATGTTCTACCCTTCAATGACCGTTACCCATGAGGCTAAGACGGCCAGGGCATCTGCGTATGGGTTATGCTTGCGGCCGATGTGTTGGAAGTGGACGAACTGGAAGTCGCTTGCTAATTGCAGTATGAGTTCTTGGTACGGCTGGAGCTTGGGGTCACGAGTTTTCCACCTGTTGAGGGTTTGAGAAATTACCAGCATGGCGTCACCGAATACTTGCAGGTGTGTGATCCGGAGTTCCAGCACAAGTCGTAGCCCCATGATACAAGCCTCGTATTCTGCCTCATTGTGTGAGCTTGTGAAGAGAAGTCGCTTGGCTACGGGCAGCATTCTTCCTTGGGGATCTACTAAGACGACCCCTATCCCGTGACCTCAAGTGTTGACTGCTCCGTCGAAGTACAAGGTATGGGGTTTTGGTTGATCAGGATCCAATTGATCCAAATCTGACTAGTCTGGATTCAGCTCGTCGATGGTGAAGATCGGCTCGTCTAGGAAGGAATCTTCTAGTGGTTGGTAATCCGGTAAGGGATGATGTGCTAGCTGGTCGGCCATGGCTTGAGCCTTCATGGACTTCTCGGATACATACTGGATGTCGAACTCTGCAAGGAGCATTTGCCATTTTATGCACCTACCTACCAAGGCCGGTTGGTCGAAGAGGTAGTGTAGGGGATCTAGGCAGCTAAGCAACAAAACTGGATAGACTACCAGGTAGTGTCGCAACTTTTTCAACGTCCAGACCAGCGAGAGACAGTACTTTTCAATCAGCTCATACCGTTCTTCTATCTCAGTAAACTTTTTACTAAGGTAGTATATGGCCTGCTCAATTCTGCCGATGGTGTCATGTTGGCCCAATACCGCACCCATGGAGGAAGCTATTACCGACATGTACAAGAAAAGCGGTTGTCCAGGGTGAGGTGGTACGAGAACCGGTGGCTGGGACAACTGATGTTCGATGTGGTCGAAGGTGACTTGGCATTCTGCGGTCCATGTGAAGCTGGTGTTTTTCTTCAACAGTTTGAAGAAAGGCTCGTAGATTGGCGTGAGGCGCGAGATGAAACGCGCGATGTATTGTAGCCTTCCTAGCAAGCTTCGTATCTGTTGTTCCGTCTGTGGCGGAGGCATGTCTAAAATTTCTTTTGCCTTGTTAAGATCTACCACGATGCCCTGCTTGCTGATGACAAAGCCAAGGAGCTTCCCAGTGGTGGCCCCGAAGGTTGATTTTGATGGGTTCAATCTGAGCTTATACTTCCTTAGGCGTTCAAACAGCCTCCTTAAGTATTGGAGATGTTGTTGATGGGTGTGTGCTTTCACTACCATGTCGTCAACGTAGACTTCGACTTCTTTGTGCATCATGTCGTTGAAGAGGGTGGTCATGGCTCTTTGGTAAGTAGCACCTGCATTTTTGAGCCCGAATGGCATCACCCTGTAACAGAAGACACCCCAAGGGGTTGTGAATGCGGTTTTCTCTTTGTCTTCTTCTGCCATGAGGATTTGGTTGTATCTAGAGAATCCATCCATGAAAGAGTATACCCCAAACTTGGCGGCGTCATCTACCAAGACGTCTATGTGTGGTAGCGGGAAGTCGTCCTTGGGGTTGGCTTTGTTGAGGTCCCGATAGTCGACGCACATGTGTACCCGCCCATCTTTCTTTGGGACGGGTACCATGTTTGCCACCCATTCTGGGTAGAAGACAGGCTGGAGGAACCAGACATTCAACTGTTTGTGGACTTCTTCCTTCAGCTTCTACGCCCATTCCTGTCTCATCCGTCTAGCTTTTTGTTTCACAGGTCGGGCCTCTGGTTTGA